>QRFJ01000038.1:0-301075 GCA_006176705.1 Cocos nucifera
AAAAGAGAGAAGATTAGAGCCGAATCAAGCGAGCGCTGGCCGAACTCCTTCGGATCCCGAGCCGACTCCTTCGACCGAACAGGCGAGCCCGTGCAACCGAACCTTCGGAATTCCACGGCCGAACTCCTTTCGACCGACCCAGGCGGCCGAGCTTCAAGAGAAGTCCATTCTAGCGAGTCCTGGCGAGCTTCCTTCGAATCCACGGCCGAAACTCCTTCTGACCGGCCCCAGCGAGCGCCGTGCAGCCGAACTCCTTCGACTCGACCTTGGCGAGCCCGTGCCGGCCGGCCTTCAATTGAGTCCCTTTAGCGGCCGAACTCCTCAAGCGACGGGCTTTAGGAATCCCCAAGCGGTCCACTCAGGAGCACTCGAACTCCTCAGCAGTCCCGACTGGGCCGAACTCCTCAGCGTCGCCCTCGTCAACTTCGGCGACCGAGCGTCCTACGAACTCTTAAGTGTCCAAAGCTCTCAGCCAAGTCCAAACAGCCGCCGAATCCCAGAGGCCGAGCCGCGGCTTTTCAGTTGCCGAACTCTTCTTGCGGACGGGCCTAGCGCATACTCTCCGCCAGACGCCTATGGGAGCGAATCCCTCCTATCTTCCTCTAGGAGCCCGACTCCTCGAAAATGGGCACACGACGAAAGGCACTTCATCCTTCTATCAGGCAAGCTCTGGACACCACACCATAGTCAGTCCGACGCCCCATCGTAGTCCGCCGCGGGTGATAGCGACCCTGTCAGGCGGCGATGGCTTTCACCTCCATTCCGCCGCACGCGCGCCAGTGAGACTGATCCACAACTCTCGAAGCGGAAAACCGCACAGCCAGCGGCTTAGCAGTTGTCAATCAAAGCTCCGCTAACCCTCAGGACCCTCGCCGACACACTAAGCTAAAGCTCTCTGGACTGCTTAAACCTTAGCTATCCTCCACATCTCTAAGCTCCGAACTCATTCCGACACCACATATACTGTTTGGCGGCAAACTAACTTGACCGTTTGGGAGGTCCTGCGGAGCGCACCCCACCACCGGTTTCGGACGGGACTTCGTTTTGCAGGTCCCGGCGGCTTCCAGCGGCCTCGATAAGGGCGACCTCCGGCGGCGATGGATTTCTGCACCAACAACTTGTATGAAATAGGTTATATAATTTCAAGAATTAATACGATAAATGTCAAGAATCAAGGAATTAATAGACAAACAAGTTAGAAGTTTTTCTTTTTCAAAATAATAATAATAATTTCATAAGAAAGAGAGCATACTCTTTTTCATAAACTCGATACTTGCTCAGATGGTGTTGCTTTATATCATGATTGAGAAGGTACCAATTCCAAATTCTCATAACATGACTAATATTTGCACTTGAATATTGTATCTATTTAGTTCCACTGGCCTTGCATGAGCATGGTTTATAGCAAGTGCAAATCAATGCAATTCAATTCAAGAATTCTAGTGGTTTATGATTGACAAAAAAAAAAAAAAAAAAAAAAAATTATGATTTCTGCGTAATTCTAGTGTTAGAGATTTTTTTTTTTTTTTTTTTTTTTTGATAACAGTAGCTATTGAGCTACTAAAGTCTATCAAATAAAATTCCTTATGCATTAGCCATTAACAAATGATTCATAGATGATGGTACCTCTATAGACTGCACCGCAGTCTCAAAACTAGCACTATCTAGGTTTGCAAGAAAATCGGCAACTTGATTTGTCTCATGGTGCTCATGATTGTATCTGAAGTTTGAGCAAAATTTATTAATGTGGATGAGACTTAGGTTGAAATATTCCAACCCAACCTAAATTGGGTTCGATTAGGATTACACTAGAATCCAAGTAGATCATAAATAAATAAATTTATACTTATTTTTCATATGAATATTTTTAAATTTTGTTTATTTAAATCTTTGGTCCCATTAAGTTATAAGATTATGGCGCACCTAAATTATGGTCTCAACCAACATTCCCACTATCCTAACAATTCTTTTGATTATAAAGTATTTATACAACCTAACATTATTGATTAATTGAATCTAATATTTCAGTTATTCCCAACCTCAAATTCTCGATCCCCCCCCGAAAAAAAAGGAAGTATAATTTTGATGAAAGATCTCATGGTCGCTGCCCAATTAGATAAGCAGTAGATGATCTCTCCACCATTTGTATTTGTATTTCAAATTTACCATACTGATAATGAAATTTCAAAAAGTTTGGCCTGATATTTTTAATTCTGCATGAGAAAAACCCTGCTTCATTCACTAATCATATTATATGAAACTTTTACTTCTGGATTTCCATAAGTTAGACAGAAATGCAGTTCTAGCTTCTAAAGGCAGCACAGGTCCTGCAAAGCAACATGGATCAAACTTTGGTGACGGAGAGCTATTGGAGGATTGACTAAAGTCAGAGTTGCAACTGCCTTTTTTTTTTTTTTTCTCTCTCAAGAAAAAAATTAACTGGATAGAACTCTTGAACCATAAAGGACAAGCCCCAACTTTGTATAACGAAGACGTTCTTGTATGCTTGGTCACAACATCCTGCAACTCGTGACACAAGAACCTTAATCCTGAAACCTTATGCAACAAAGTTTTACAACTCCAAACATCAAAAAATGAAAATAGACAAGTCTTATATGGCCAATGACATAGGAACAATGCAAAGGAATTCTAAGATGTTGTTAAAAATTTCGTTAGCTGATTCCCACGTCTGTATACTTATTTGGTTTCAATTATTCGATATAAGCTGAACAAGCTAATCTTGGGTTACCCAAAATGAAAAGAAGCCAATCCTGATGACTCTGAGCTTGCAAAAATATGTAAAACTATCCTTCGGGCCTTGAATGCGAATAGGTCCATGACTTATGTCAAAGGAAATATATTCTTCTTGTTCGTACTGATACTTTCTTGCCTTCTTTGTGTTTGGAGTAAAGGAGGTGGTTATTACTTTCTTGCCTTTTTTGTATTTGGAGTGGAGGAGGTAGGTAGTATATATTATTGCTTCAATCTAACAATATAACTACGGGCTTCCTTTGGAGAAACTATTAATACTTTCTTGCCTTCTTTGTATTTGGAGTAGAGAAGATAGGTAATATATATTATTGTTTCAGCCTAACAATGTAATTATGGGCTACCCTTGTAGAAATTATTGATTATAACCGTTGGACGGGCCTGGAATGCAAATAGTTCTATAACTTAGGTTGACTGGTTAAGGGGAATATACTCTTGTTGTTTACGCTGATACCTTTTTTCCTTCTTTGTATTTGGAGTAGAGGAGGTAGGTAGTATATGTTATTGCTTTAGCCTAACAATGTAACTACAGGCTTCCTTTGGAGAAATTATTAATTAGAACCATTTTACCATGTGGATATTGGACCATTCAATAAAAAGTTGTATGGTATCATCCAAAAATGATGAATTTTTTCTATTCAAAATAACAAAAATTGTCAATTAACTAATCATGATTAACAATGAATCCTTTTTCATTTAAAATTTTTAACGAGGCTTAGATAATTGATAATGAATCTTTTTCCAATAATAAATGATGTGATTATTTTTTATTAGATGATTCAAAATTTATGTGATAGAATGATTCTAACTAATAATTTCTCCTTCTCTTGAGCTCTTTTGATTATTTGGAAGTCACGAACGATAGTCCACCATCTCTCCCAAAGGATGGGAAAGCCTTGTCATGTATTTGGGAGTTTTTGAAGGAGTCTAAAGATAGAATGTTTTCAATAAGAAATCTCATGGTCGCTAAGGTTATTAGGCACATCGAATGTAACGGAGCTTCTCCACCACCTTCACATTTTGGTTATGTCAAATGCTTTTGGATGTATTTACATAAAAAGCTTCTTAGTGTAGCTTCTTGAGCCACCGCATCAACTTTATTTTCCTCCTCCTTTTGTCTCTTTGCAATCACTACTTTTCTTTTTAATCTTACTTTTTGCACAATCTATCTTAATTGGACCAAAAAGTTTTTCTTTCTTTCGGATAAATGGCTAGAGATAATATACCCTAGTCTAGCAATGAAAGATCAACATATGTTACTAGGTGTAGCACACAATAATTTACATGAGGAGGGCTGACATTTCTTTCCTTCTTTTTATATTGAAATAATTTTGAGGTATCTTCGATTTCAAAGCATCAAAATAATGGCTTCACCCTTACCTTTCCTTGCTAGGTGATGTTTTCCAAATCTAATATACAAATTTAATAGAATTCACTTAATCAATGGTAATGCCGATAATTTTTCTCTCTTGATGAACTTCATGTTTTCCAATAGAATTTTGACAAGCTTGATAGAAAATTTTCCTTAGCTTTAGAAGCTCTTTTCCAAATCCACCTTGCTGAGACCTGGATTAAGCCCAATATGATCTAACCTGAGTTCTAATTATATGACATCAGCTCGAACTTAACTAGCTTGGATTTAGGCTCAAGACAACAAGAACTATAATGGTCAAAGTATAAACACTGCCATCACTTTCACAAAAAGTGACACTCCTTGAAAAAACTAGCACATGAAGCTAACTTATGGGAGGGGCAGGACTTACAAAAAAATTAATATCTTAAACACAAAGGAGATGATGATATTATCTAATTCATATCCTATGAATCTGGTGTCACAAAAAGCCACATTACACACATTTACCCCACACACACCCTATCTTCTCAGTTAGTCCACCCATTGCTTCTCCCATCGGACCTTAGTGCTCAAGGGGCCCACCACATCACTCTAGGATTAAGAAAGGTAACAAGGAAAAAAAAAAAAAGGTTGTCTGCCAACCACCCAGTTGAAGGCCATGTGTTAGAAAAATTGATATCCCATGGATTGACCAGCATCTTACATTTGCTCCCCCATCTTCTGAATGCTGAGATAAATTATGTATATAAAATATATTTAACTATATATTGAAACAAAAATATCTAATTAGAAAATAAATATAGCTTTATACAGTATATTAGCTACATGGAGGACTAAATATGAAGCTTTAAATGTACCTATAATAAATATAAAATAGCAATATATATATATATATATATATATATGACTCCATATTGGTTATGTATAAAATTATACGTAGCTGCACACATTGCTCTATATTGAAACATTATATATCTATGAAAAGCTAATATTTATAGTATATTATTTTTTTTCAAAGCATCACATATCTACAGAAAGCTAATATTGTAACTAATTGGATTATAGTATATTATTTTTTTTCAAAGCATCACATATCTACAGGAAGCTAATATTGTAACTAATTGGATGTTGGCTTATGTAATTAACTATATTAAGACTTATTATGGAATTATACTATAGTCTATACATCTTTCTACTTAATTTTTGAATATTTTATTTTTTAATTTTTGTGAAGATATTAATTTTTGAATGATTTAATTTATCCCATTTACCTAAAAAGGAAAAACATATAATGATGTAAATTTTTGGAAAGGAATCAGGTGTTCATCAACGATATTCCAAAATGGAAGAGAAATTTGAGAACCACCCCCTTAACATGCATACTATTTCATATTGAGTCCCTATTGACCAAAAATTTCATCTTTGTTCCCTAATTTCATATATAATTAACTGTGTACAAAACTGATATAACGGCATATGGATAACGGCAATAGTGAATAAAATTGCCGAGTATGTGCAAGGACTTGGATATGCTACATAGCCGCGAATCCACAGCGAGTTTCTTCTGGATTTTGCCACCGTGTCGATATTTTTCCGCCAGATTTCCAAGAGATTCCCAAAAACGGGAATCTGGGAATATTAATTGGTGACCAGCTTCGATCTCGAGAGGCGCGCGCCGTTTCCTCGACCTTCCGCCGCCTTCTCCGCCATTCCTCCCTCTCCGTAAAACCCATCAGACCTATATCGAAAACGCCGAGGATTCGACGGAGAAGTGGAGGGGAGGGAAAAAAAAGCGACATTTTTCCCCTCAAAATCTCCTTGCCTTGTCTTCTTCCCTTCTCTTGTGTCCAATCCTTCGGTCTTGTCGTTCGTTATCGAGGACTCCAATGCGGTCAGATCAGTCGATATTACCCAAGTTCCAACCTTGATTCGTTGCTACAGTGGTCGGAAAGAGAAAAAGGGATCGCCTTTCTTGCGGGAGGTCAGTTTGTTTATCCGGTTGCTTGACATTCTGCTTTGGAGTATCGGAATTTTTTTTTTTTTTTGAATTTTCTGATGATTTTGGTTGCTTTTGAGTAGAATTCTGATTTTTTTTTTTTTTGGATGGATGAAGCACTATTTTTCGTTTTTTTTTTTTTTTTTTTTTTGCTTGATTTTTGAGTGTTTTCTGCATGGAAATCGAATAGCTTACTGAACAGATTAGGGATTCCAATCAAAAGGTGGTGTTTTTCTTTTTAGGTTTTATTTTTTCCATCAAATATGATGATCTAATCATTAAGGTTAAGCTTGATTTAGGGTACTGGTTTTGACGATCTAAAATAGTATTTTCATGCTTATTTGTTCAGTTGATCTTTGATTGTTTTCTGCAAAGAAATCGAATATATTACTGAATAGACTGGGGATTTCAGTCAAAAGGTGTTTTATTACTGAATACATTGGGGGATTTCAGTCAATAGTTGGGTTTTTTTTTTCCTTTGATCATTGATGTGTTGTATAACTTCAGTTTGATATTTCTTGTATAATTGTTTTAAGGGTATATAATTGATGTATAAAGTTGAATCGGATTGGAAAAACTCTGCCAACTGTTCACAGGAAGATGGTCTTCGCAGCAAGGTCAAAAAAGAGGTGGGTTTTATAAATTTAAGGGTGTGGAAGAGTTTGGAATTATAGCAGGATTGAGATGAAGCCAAGGAGGGAAGGGGATGAGGAGGAGGAAGAGCTGTGGGCAACCTCTCCAAGAAAGGATTCGTTGCTTAGGCTAATAAAGATTGTTACTGGCGTAGTTGTTTTCATGGCAGGGGCAGTTCTAGGCTTGTCATGGGGTGTGCGTTTCCATTGGCATATATCGCAGACTGATATCTTCTTCCCGACAGAGCTATACACAAAAGATTGTGGGAAGATTAACTTTAAGCTTAAAAATTTCATTGAGCCATGCCATTTGATGCATGGGATGATGGATAAAGAACTCTTTTGGAGGGCTTCATTGGTATCCAAGATAAAGGAGTATCCATTCAACAGAGTGCCAAAGGTGGCCTTTATGTTTATGACCGAAGGACCTTTGCCATTCTTTCCATTGTGGGATAAGTTTTTCAAAGGTCACCAAGGGCTCTTCACAGTTTATGTGCATACATATCCAGGATACATACTTGAGGTCCCTGAGTCCTCTTTCTTCTACGATCGCCAAATTCCCAGTGAGGTACAATTTTTAATATGATTCTATTTGTGCTAAATTGGTTTATTTATCACATACTTAGCTTGATCTGCTGTTCTGAAACTCATGCTATGTTTTCGATCTATCATAGAGGGTGTTCTGAAGATATGGTAGTGCATCATCATCATTGTTCAAGGTTGCTGAATGTGTTACTAGTGACAATGGTAAAGTGAAGAATGAAGATATCTAAAAGTAATTTCAGCTAGTATCATGATGGAGACACGGCAATGAAGTATTTTTGTAACTATGGAAGAAAGTTCCATAAAATCAGATTTTTCTGAGATATAGTTATCTACAACAAAGTTCCAAATAATCTCGATTTTCTGGCATTACATTTATTTTGAATTCTGAGGAATTTTATTCTATATACTTAGTTTTGCAGTATCCTTTCTGAAAAATTTGCATGCTGCTGCTTGCCGGTATCTTTTATGAAATAAAATTCCCAAGTACATTTTGTTTCTTATTTTCTTTTTTATCTTCTTAAATTTCTGTGTGCTTAAAATTGATGCAATTAACTTTAGTCGCCTCCTTGCTGAAGGAGTGTAATTTTGCATAGGATTTGGTAACTCACTAAAGCAGTGTACTTGAATTTTGGAATTTGTAAATCAAACTATGCATGCATTCATGTGGTCAGCCTTTGTAGTTCTCTCAGAGTTTGTCTGTTATTTTGAGGGTTGTTTAAACTAGTAAACAAAACAGTGCACCAAGCATGGTCAAAAAATAGCTATCAAGCTTAATGCCTCAATCCAACTTAATAGTGATTATGATTCTTTGTGCTGAGTTTGGAGAAATATCAGCAAGAACAATAACATACTTCGGTTATGTTCTTCCAACTGCCATTCTTTTATTTGAGAAACGGCATCTACCTTTTCCTCTGTACCCTTGCAATGATCATTCTTGATTGTAGAGATGGCCCATGATCTGTTTCATCGAAGCAGGGATCATTATTTGATCTTGTCTATCCTGATCCTTAACAGTTTTCTCTTTCTCCTGTTCCAGTTGCCATGTTGAAGTATTAATGATATAGAAATATCTCCTATAATCTACCCTTGTTCTCATTTTGGATTTTGAATTCCAACCATCTGGTTCTTGAATGAAATTCATTTCATCAATATACTTCCATGGAGATTGCTTGCATCTTTTTCCTAGATAAGTTATGTGAGTTAACTTTTAACGAGGCATGTATTCATTTGATTTATTGAGAAGGAACACTTCCATATTCCCAATTGAAATAGAACATTTATGTTCCCACAACTAGTAGTTGCACATCCACATCCATATCTGTAAATCTAGTCAAGGCCTGTTGTTTTCGTTCATGCTTTCCACATCATATGACACCTAAATTAATTACTGGTCCTGCCTGAACTACTTTAAATTTATTACATTAATAAATTGGGTTGGGGCTTGGAAAACCTTCCTGTTAATGTTTTGGTCTTATGAGTAATCGAGATATAAATGGTGCAGATTCCAAAAGATGGTACAGGTTTGTTTCATATAATGTTGGCTTCTGAACCGGAGACCATATTGTTTTCATGCTTGAACAGGCTCTTATCTAATCGTGTCTCTTCCATACTTTTTTGCTTAAACTCTAAGCTTTTTCTCTCCTCTAAATTGCATTTTTTTTAATCTATCATGCTGGTGCTTCATGTTAGTATGGTGAATATATTCCGGGGACAACTTTATCTCCAACTAACATAGGCCTGTAGTATCGCTTTGGATTAAAGGTAGAAGATATACTTTCCTTTTCCAATATATCTTAGCATGTTTATTGTGCTTATATTTTGGCGGTGCACCGTATCTTTTTGCCATAATGTTTCATTTGTCGGCTGCTCGGCATGGTAAAGCACATTAAAAACTGGTCACTTAAGAAATTGATAATTTTGTCGAGCATAACATGTCATTCTTACATGGAAAAAATCAGCACAGCAGCTGAGATCGATCCATTAGCTACTCACATAAAATTGTCTGCTTAGACGGTCTTCAGCTGCACGAGTAATATCCGTCCGGTGGCATTAGCAGCAATATTATGTTTCTGAAATATTTCTTGAATTAATTTCAAAAAAGTGTTTTTTAATGGGCATTCCAATTGAAGTTTAGTCCATATTTCTGCAAATTTCTTGTTTTGTTGTCTTCTCAGTAAAGATGCTCTCATCCAAGACTGAATGAGCATCAGAAACTCGTAGAAATTAAGATGCCGTACGCCATACTAGTACATAATTGTGAATTTAACATGATCAAAGTCTTGGTTGAATCGAAGCATTCCCTTTGTGAAGACAGCTCGGCTGAATCGTGTTCTTATTTGATGTTTGGATGCAGAAGACTAAACGGGGCTCAATATCACTCGTAGATGCGAGGAAGCGCCTCTTGGCCAATGCTTTGCTGGACTTATCCAACGAGCGCTTTGTTCTGCTCTCCGAGAGTTGTATTCCAGTCTTTAATTTCCCGACTGTCTATAATTACCTCATCGACTCTGCCCACAGCTTTGTTCAGTCTTATGATGATAACCCAATCCAAGGCCAAGGATACTATAACGGCCACATGGCCCCTGAAATAAATCATTCTCAATGGAGAACAGGGACTCCATGGTTTGAAGTCCGGCGCTCGCTGGCGGTGAATATAGTTGCAGACAACAAATACTACTCTATTTTCAGGAAATACTGTAAAACTACTTGTCACCCTGATGATTCCTACATTCCTACATACTTGAACATGCTCGATGGGAACTTGAATGCAAACAGGACGGTTATTTGGGCTGACCGGTCGATGGGAGGACGCGACCCTGCAACATATGGCCGCAAAGAAATTACGGAGGGTATCATTCAGTCTATCCGTAATAATGGGACCATCTGTAGATACAACTCCAAGCCAAGTTCTGTCTGTTTCCTTTTTGCGATGAAGTTTTCAGCTGATGCATTGGAACCCCTGCTCAACCTTTCTTCAACGGTTATGAAATTCTAATTTCTTTTGCTACACCTTCCTTTTGCTTAGCCCTTGTTTCTTCCTCTCCCTCTTCTCTGATCAGCAGAGGAAATATACTCTTCTCATTGGGCATTCTTACTTTCTTTGTATTTGGATTAGAGGAGGTTTCCAGCATGTGTTTTATGTTGGTACCAAGATCTTGAGTTGAACCGATCGTCCCTAAGTTTAATCGAGCACCAAACATCTTGGTTATATGTTCTTTTCCTCGGTTTTAGCTTTTTGAGATATGTATTCAAAGAGGAATTTGAAATTCTTCAGCGGAATGTGGTTGTACGCTAGTTTAGTGAAAATAAGCTGGTCCCTTGTTAGGTCGTCGGACGGTCGGCAATGTTCAAGTAAATTTGATCTCTTTGCATTAGTATATTTGTATTGGCTCAAATAATTGTTACCTGTTCTTGAGAAAACGGATTTACAAGTTGTTTGGTGCATGGTTGCAAGGCCAAGGGTCCATGGATTCCGCTCTGCTAAAGTTTTGGATTGGAGAATGGAAAGAGAGAAGGGACAACCCAGATCACCAATTATTTTAGAAAGGCCCAAGCATTCTACCGTGGCTGTTCTCATGTTCTTTTTCTTGTTATCGATGACTGCATGCAGCTCAACAAGTTTAGCATTTAAAAAGAACTGGTTGTATTTAAATTTAACTCTTTAAAATTAGGAGGGAACATCCATTGATAGGCCCAAGGTGACGTTATTAGTTAAATTGGAAGATCTCTGGAAATCATGCGTGCATCCGTCTATTTTCAACGTTCATTTGTTCATTAATTTGAAAATTTTGATCCAACGGATGGCTGCCGTATAATTGCCATTATAGCAGTATTGGAGGCTATTGGTTATGTTTCTTTTTTCTTTTCTTTTTTTTTTGAGAAATTAAAACTACGATGATCTTTATTTCACAGTTTTAATCATTCATGCGAGCACAAAAAAAATTAAAAATTTTCTTCTGCAAATAGTAACATAATGAATAACTAGACATCGCTGTTAGAAAATAACTATCATTCGTCATTTTAATTTTTGTAAACCTGGAGTACTTTATAACAGTCATTTTCATGCCCAAAGGGGCGGGAAAAAAACAAAGCCGCCGGATGAAACCCAGCACGAATCTCAAGGTCCTTCATGTATTACCCCAGTTTCATGATTTAATCAGATGGTGGGAAACCCAAAAGATGAACAGGATTAAGCTTTGCTCTCCCCCGGCGCAGGGTAGGGTTTTGGGATACTCTGTGTGATTTGGGATATGTGGATCAAATTTGGCAGAAGAAATTTTTTGGTATCTTTAAGTCCTAATGCTTAAATTTTTAACTCGAACTACCATGCCTCCTTTCATATGGAAGAAAGGCTGTTTTCTTGTTGGCCACTAAATGGGGGTCAGAAGGTGATATGATTCCCATGGGAGGAACTGCTTTCTTGTAGCTATCATATGTTTCAAGTTTTCTGGAATTCTATGCAGGCATGTTGTATGAATGCTTTCAACACTCAATTGCTTTCAGATTCCAGATCGCCCTTTGCCCATTCATTCGCATCAAGTCAACTCATTACCTTCAAAGCTAGTTCGAGCAGCTGCTGCAAGAGAGCAGGCCGAGCCGGGGCAGGCTCTGGAATCTATTGTCTCAGCTCTAATATCAGAAGCAGCTATATCCAAAGAGCAGATGGACACAGGCATCCCAGGAGATCTCGGTTCTGTTATCCTGCACAAGAAAGCAACCGATCGTGCCGCACGGTTCAACAGATGGTGTTCATAGGAGTTGATAAATTTACTCTTGCTAGAACTTATGCTGGCGAAAAAGGAGAAGAAACAGGGCATGATGATTTGGCTTTGGTTACAAGAACAGGAAGCAGCAGCAGGAGCTGAGAACAGAGTTTTTAGCTTGCTGATAAACAAACTGGAGAGCTGAGTGAGTTGCCATTATAATCAGCATCTATACCATTGCTGTGCAATTTTGTAGATTTCAATATGCAATGCAATGTTTTATGTTCCACAGCACTTCTAGAATATCAGTGTTCTTTGCCATGAGTTAAATTATATGAAAGTCAACTCTAATTGTTTATTGATTGTTCCATCAATCATCTACCATCCTCATGCTGTAAAATTGTGACTAAAAATTTAAATCAGCCAGCTTTCTTTTGAACACTGCTCACCAAAATGTTTCAGATAATGTGCATTCAGTGATTTCATGCTCGATATTTTCAATTGCAGGTGGTGATCTGATCCCTCATATTAGTTGATAAGGTTGCCTATGTAAGATTTTCGTAAGTTGTGATGGGATGCAGTAATTTTTTTCCCCTCTTTCTATTGAAACATTGGAAGGTAATGTTTCAAGGTAATTGCAGTCATGTCCTGCATCAGGTTGACTGGTTACTCTAGGAAGCAGTTAAGTCAGCATGCTATATGCAACATTGCCTGCAGTGAGATTTTATCCTTAGATGCCAATGTGAATCATCTAATGTAAAATTAATAGATGGTTGGCGAAGCATTTAAGGATAAACCGAATTGGCGTCCTGAAGTCATATTGAGTGTAAGAATCAAAAGAGCAAGCCAGACAATAACATAGGCTCCAGTAGAAACAGATAGTACAATGGATACGAAATAAAGAGTATGGCATACATATGCCAGCTATCGGCATTCAAAGTTCTAGTGTTCCCTCTCTGCTACTATTGGCATACATATGCCACCTGCTGCAATCCAATGAGTTTGAAAGCTGACATGAGTTTATCACTTCAGTCTTTATCAGTCATTATTCAAGAACCACCTATCTGAAATTTATCGAAATTTTTTGTCCTCCTACCTTCTTCTCTTTTCTCTTTAAAATATTCTTACTACATGAATTTATACTTCTGTTTCTGGAGGTGATATTGGATTAGAATCAGATGGTCTTCATTTCTCATAAGAAATCAAAATTCTGTGTGAAAGCAACAAAACTAAGTCTTTTTCAAATCTAAGAAATAGCTGACAGGCTGAACAACTATTAGCCATTTAAATGGAATTCCAATTATCTAAGCCTTATCCATTTTATCCTTGGTTCCCTCCCAAAGGAATCAATTAAAGAAAAATGAACCTTTATATCTGAGTTACTAGAGGGGAGGAGAGAAGATCATTGGAATCAAAACCACAGATACATTCAACATTTCTATGAGTGCAAATTAGCATGATAAAACTCCCTGAATGTGGAGGACGCATAATAAAGTTGATGCAAATTTATGAAACATGGCTTGCTATTTACATCAATATGTCAATGTTTTAGGATATTAAATCCCAAAAGTAACAAGAAAAAGGAAGATCAAAGTCAAGGATAAAAGCTAAATATTCTGGTTATTCCATATTAAAGCAATCTGTGCACCACTTAAACCACCATAATTAAGCACACAGATGAGTCTATGTAATACATTGTATTGACCTGTTAAGACAAGCAGATCCAATTTAGGGAGGAAAAGATGATTAAACTGGATACCAGAGTACCAAAACTAAAACAAATTTCCAGGTTCACTATATAAAATACTATTATTGAAACACATACTTGAAAGTAGTTCAAATTATAGTATTGGAAAAGCAGTGATGCAAGAAACTGCCCAACAAAGAGTTTAGGGTTTTCAATTTGTCCATATCAAGAACACAAGCACTTGTTACTTTCAAGTTATACATATGCAACATCCAAGACTGCGCATATCAGTTAATAGGAATTACAGTTCCCAATTCAAGAATCCATGTCACTTCTAGTTTAATAAATCCATATCTTCTGAAAACTGAACAAACCTATCTAGGTCAATTTCCCAGCAGCACAAGAAATAAATGATCTTTATTTATTCAACGTCAAAATTCATATAGTATCTCCACAATCAAAAAACCCAGGCTTAAAGACAGAAACTTGGCACCACCTAAGAATCTGAAGAACAAAGAAGTCTGTGGGAGCAAAAAAGGTTGTGCTGCAACCAAATAAGCAGCAGCTTCTTTTGTAATCCTCAAAGTTGGACAGGGGGGATGGCACCATGAGAAGGCCAACACAAAAGATCCAACTCTAATCTCCACTTGTACCACGTATAAACTATTATGTTAAAATGACCCAATTAAAGAAAACAAATCCTTAAAAATGACAAAAGAATCTAGAACCTAAAAAGTCCATGGATATCATTTCAATAACAAACTACCATAATCAAGCAAATTAGACCCCAATACTTCCAATCTATATTTTTGTAACCACCAAATCCTACACAAGGACACCAAATAATATCGAAAAGAAAGAAAAGGGACAGCCAAAAATATAAAAATTCTCATCTTGATTTAAGAATTTGCTATAAACCCTATGCATTTAAATCACAGATAGATGGATCAAATCTACCAAAGCACCTTAAAGTATAAAATCCTTATTCATTCAATAATCCAAATTCCAATACAACCATGCAAAGGATTATCACCGTTAGATCCATAATCTAAAATCGAAGGCATGCATGAAGAGATAAAAAGATTGTTCGTCACCCACAGCAACAGAGTCCTCCTAAGCATCAGAAACCAAGGGGGTGGCGCAATCGAATCCGCACGGGCATCGGGGGCACTCCTCGAAGTTGGACAAGGGGAAGGAGGCCGACAGCGGGCCAACATAGAAGTGGAGCTCGTCGCCGCTCCTCACGACCTCGTTGATGCCAAACCACAAGAACAACACCTTCACACTGATCCCGTTCAAGTTCTTGATCGTCCCCGACTCCACCGTGCCGGTGATCTTCGTCTGATACTTCAATAGATAGCCGCCAGTGACCTTGAACTCGCAGTCCCCACTGAGATAAACCTCAAAGGTGCCATCTTTCCTCAGAAGGTAGCTCTGTACTCCCTGTGGGAGGATTCCTCTGGGGAAATCGAAGCTCTCGAGGAGATCGTAGGCGGTGGGAGCGTCAGAGAGATTGGTCTCGGCGAAGGATAGGGACAGGGAGAGGATGAGGAGAAAACCTACCAGGGTTTTGGGTATGGGAGCGATTGGTAGGTGGGAGTTTGACGGGAAGGCCATGGTGGCTGGGAGTTACCGATGCGGTGGTGTCGAGGTCTAAAAGGAGATATATATATATATATATATATATATATAGAGAGAGAGAGAGAGAGAGAGAGAGAGAGAGAGAGAGAGATTCCAAGGGTATAAACCTTGGGCTATCAGAAAGAGACTGCGACGCTTCTTTGTTTGTTCATTAGAGATTTGGGAGTTTGGGTTCAGTGACGTGCCATGGGCTAACGGCAACAGTTCAGCGGCTGCTGTCCATTATAATATTATAGACTAATATCAGTTTTATGTGAATCAAAACTGTGCGCAAAAATATCCATACAAAATCTCCCAACATTAATACTCGCCCATATGATGAGTTATCTATTTATCATTTCTAATATTATAACTAATTATAATAAATAAAATACTTTGATATTAAGCAATAATTTTAATGATGATCGAAAAAAATTAATACCATATCATTAATATTTATTATATATTAAATAAAAAAAATTAATTGAGTATATTAAAATTATTGTAATGTAGAAAAAAGTGCATTATTAGTCTCATATTTATTGTGAGTCAAGAAAAAATATGGTTCATATGGAATGAAATTTTTTTTATGAGATATTTTTTTAAGAACAAAATCGTAAGATTCAATGCTAATGGGTCAAAGCTTTAAATGTACCAACAGACTAAAGTAAACAATACCATATATTCAACAAATACTACTATCCATATAGAGATATAGAAAAATTTATAATCTCTCTTATATATTATTATTATAATATATATATATATATATTTATATTTATATTTATATATGCGCGCGCGCGTGTGTAATGGAATAGTTACCATCCTCAGATCCTTTATAGATGTCGGTTAGCTGGCAATATTAGAAACATATGCATCCTATGCTTCTAGACTTTCAATTATTGAGTGAAACTTTTCTTCTTTGTGTATGCCCATAGATTTTTTTGCTCAAAATAGGATTTTTTCTAAACTAATACTCTTCGATCATTTAAAACCTAAGTCCTTCAACCCTAGTGGAGACTCCCTTTTCAAAGTTGCAACCTTATCTACCCTGGTTCACTTGACTATCTTGTTTCAAATAAAGGGAGAATCTTCCATCCACTCTATAATTACCTATGTTCATATTTTTGGGATGCATCACCTAGAGTCGACTTCTAGTTGGTAAGTAGAGGGATGCTTCTACTTGAATAAGCTGCAGTTTTCGAGTTTGCTTGACTTAAAATTAATTTAATGTACGCTTAAGGTTTAGTTCTATACTGTGCACATTAACTTGATTTTAATTTAGTTAAATCTACAGTGGGTTGGGTTAGCCGTTGAACCTACCCACCTCACTTTCGATGCACGAATGCTAAGACTAATATAAACATTGGTCAGTAAAATATTCTTCTCTACTCTAGTCATGTAAACAACCAAGTGCTTTTATCCCTGATGAATGCTGAGCATAGAGAGCATTTATTGAGGTTTGGAGGAATCCAAAGCATCTATTAAACATTCTTTTTAGTTAAAATCAGCCACAGACATGGGATGTCATAAAATTCATCCATCCATCAAGTTTTAATTGTTAATCAATTCCATGCATCTGTGTCTGTTTGATGGTGAGAAGATTTATTTTTTTTTTTGCTTTTGCCCCCATTCTTTTGTAGGAATAAATATTTAGAAAAAGGAGGAATGGCAAAGAAAACTCTTCAATTATAGGAAAATAAGAGGGAAAAAATCTGCTCTTCTCTAGAATCTCACCCAGGGGACTTCAAAAATCTTAGCTTGACCCAACTCGACAAGTGTGAAATTTGTGCCTAGGCCTGTCAAATATTGGGTCAGGTGTTCTTGCTCGGGTCTACCTAGACCCAAGAATAAAGTTGTCGATGCACCCTTAAATATATTTTGTTTTGAAAAAAAAATTTAATCTATGGATTTTATGCAAAATTCATGTATATATGGTATTGTTTTTCATGTGTTTGTAGACCAAGACTTGTCTTATACTAGAAGTTTGCTAATAACAACCCTAAGCAAACTTTGTAATTAGCCATAATGGAATATTTATCATATTTTTTTCCCGTTCCACTCCTTATTTAGTCCTTCAAAGATTCCAGTTATTAGTCATTCATGCTACGCAAGGTAGTTGTAATCAAATTTGAGCTTCTTCCCACCATCATTATTGTAATTGAGATATTGTTTTTATATCAAAATTTTAATATAATAGCATTGAGTGGGCAATGTACCTTAAAAACTTCAAAGGACTCGGTGAGAAGAGGGAGAGGAAGAAATGCAAAAAAGAATTCACCATAACTAATGGAGTTAATTAGGATCCCATTTGATAACTTAGTATGGAGATAGATCATGAGTTGTTTTAAGAAAGTTGTTATATGCCAAAAAACACTTGTTTTAAGAATTATAACTTCTTGTCTAAAAGATTGCCCTCATGAATTTTTACGAAAATATATTTACATGTCCATGGTCTGAAATTGCATAGAACAAAAAGTTTCTGATTGTAGCTGGCAACAATCAGAAACTGAACTTTTGCGTTGTCTAAAAGACTGTCCAACTATTTAAGCTTCAGAAATCTCCAACAGCCAGGGTTGCAGAGGATTCGAACTCCTTTAGACTGGAGATACATATTTAAACAAGTTACTTTGAGACATTCTTGTAGCCAAGCTAACAGTTATAAATAGTTCAGTAAAAATCATCAATAAACAACTTCTTTCAAGGTTTAAAGCAAGCTGCCAAGTAAAAGAGAGTTCCAACAAGTGGAGCATTGATGTATGTGGCTGGCTCCGATTGAGCGTAGTTGCTCCGGTCATCGGAGAATTCATCATTCTGATCAGGCCCTCCAACTACAGCCCCTGTCAATAAATTTGGATTGGCATTGGCGGCATAGTAATACTGAAAGCCCTGCTCGCAACCAATGTTTTGCGAGTTAGACAGAATGCTAGAGATCGACGAGCCTCGGTGGTGGATGCGCTGAGGGAAATTGTTGCCAAAGCCTACCATGTATGACAAACCCCTTGGATTATCTCCCAAGATGTAGTCCACCTGAAGAAGAGAAGCAAAGAATAGAATTTAGACCCTAAATGATGTCTATAAACCTACCTACATTGGCATCACTCAAGTCTCTGAGCCCGGATAAATTTTGATTCAGTTATAGATCAACACAATTAGACAGGCATGATAAAAGCTTTTTGTCATATGATGCCTGTAAGTCTACCAATACATATACTCCTTGTTCTCTTGGTCCAGCTTTTGCTAGCAGCTAAATAGAGAGCCTTAACATGAGCTCAAGTTTTTGGAATCATTTAGACTAATTAAAAATGAAACAAATTACCTGTTTCTGAACTACTTTCCTCAAAATGGATGGAGTGACAACCATATCACCACAGCTGAAGGTTTGTTTGGAGATCTTCAGGTATTTGGCATAGGCTGATAGTAAGAAACTGGTCGAGGTCACATACTGCAGGTTGCTCCCATTCAGCTTGTACAATAGCCCTCCTGGTGTGTAGTTTACACTCCGAGATGAGGAGTCTGGTAGAACACTGCACACAAATCTCTCTGCTTGCTCTTTGAACACCGAGGCTGCTTCGTTCTTCTCTACAAGATACTCCTGTAAAATTCAAGGTTCATTATATGCATCTCCTCCACAATCCAACACACTAGAATGACTTGATCCATCTTGTAAGAACATATGAAAGCGAGCAATTAATGCGATCAAATATAAGACCTTATGCATGTAAGTCATTGATAGAATGTAGTGAGATATCTATAGAAATAATTAGGTGATATCAAAAGACAACTAGGAAGAAGAAACATACCCGAGCCAGGAGAATGCGAGCGCCAGGAATCTTGTTATCCCAGCTAAATGTATCTGAGTCAGAGTTGATGCCAAGAGACCGAACATAGCTTAGATAGGAAGAGTTTTGTGTGGCCATGAGCAGCCATGCGGCTCCCCATAGAAGTTCATCCTAGATAACAATATAGTTAGTGAATTTTTTCTTGTTAATGTGCAGTAAATTAACAAAGTGCATACATCAGTATATGAAAGTGGGCAGCATTACTTGGTAGCCAGAGTAAGAACAATAGAAGGGGCAGACAACAGAAGAGAGGGAGTCACTATAGTTTCCTCTGTATCGGTCGGCGAAAGCGAAGGCCTTCTCTGCAGTCTGTAGAAGCTCCTTGGAGTAATTCCCATCGACGGGCCTGAACACAAGGGAGGCGGCTGCAAGGGCAGCAGCTGTCTCGGCTGCAACATCAGAGCCTGGGTTTGAAGGGGTAACCTTGTAGACAGACCGAGGTGTGTTCATGTCCTCCGCTCGTTGCCAGCATTTGTGGTCAGCATTTGGATCACCAACCTGATCTTTACATTGTATGCATCTGGGTCAGATCATAATCTCTGAAAAAAATTCTTGTTTGTTCTTTATTGGATTCCATATAGATAATTTGATGAGTCCATAGTTCTCTGATCAGAATATTATTGTTATGGATCCAGACATAGGCTTGGTACTGTAAATCAATTTCTCTTGGCAGCATTTGGTGTCAACAGAGGAAAACAAAACATGGTACAAGTAATGGTACTAATTAAATGTAATAAAGAGTCTAAATTTGTGAAAAGCTTTTGTTCAAGTAAACTGAAATGGGTCATTATGAGAACTTGTCATAGCAGTCTAATAAAGAAAAATGGACTTGATATAACAAACCTGAACATAAAGAGCTTCAGGAAGAGCACTGCAGGCCTTGAGGAGGTAGTCGGTGCCCCAGCGCACCGCTTCTCGAGCATGATCTAGTTCCTTGGGCATCCATCTCCCAAATTCTAGGATGCTCCACGCAAGCATTGTGGCTGTGAAGGCCATGGGGAAGCCAAATTTAACATTGTCTCCAGCATCATAGTAGCCACCAGTCAGATCCACCTGAACCATTGGTAGTTAGATTGTTAGTCAGAAGGATGCTTCATTATTTACATCACAAAAATGATAACCATTTTAAGAAAAAATCTACACTTGTTGTCATGAACATATTCATAAAAAGTTGATCCTTGTGCACCAAAAACAATCAAGGAGCTACAAAAGCAAAGGCGACAGGAATTCACCTCTTTGTCATTATTACACAGAACATCACTCTTAGCAAAGGAAGAGTGAATAAGATCAGGGGAAAAAGAGACAGAAAAAGATAATTAGATTTGGGTGCTCTGATGTGGCAGTCATAAATTCTGTTTTCGGTTTGTGTGTTTGAAGATTTGATTTGGAATTCATACCAAGCATACCATCAATACCTTTATAAGTATGGGTTAAAAGCAAGCACAGTGCCATCAACTTGGTGCATATAATAAGATTCTCACAAACAAGGACTCTAGATTATTTTTGTGGCATTCTAAATTATCTACTTCTGATCTTATCCTCCTTGGTTATGCTATAACTCTATTTCTACACCTTCATTACTTGATATAAGCATTTAGCGAAGTGCCATTGGATGGTTGGACATTAACAACTGTTCTCAAATTTAGATGGCTGATTTTTTGAAGGGCACAAAGAAAGGCATTTAAATTAATCATTTGGAATTGTTAGTGTGATCGATCTTACCAAGTCATCCAACTGGTGAGTGAGGTGCTAACTGGCTGATCAAAGGTGGATAGGCATTCTTTTTTTTTTTAAAAAAAAAAGAAGAAACCATGCAAATTATTTAGGCTGAATTATTTGAAGCCTCATGAAGTTACTAATCAAATTATGGGAATCTTAAACCAACCGAAGAAACCTTACAGAATGCAATAAAGTTTATTAGCTCAGATAATCTGAACAAAACCTACATTCTCTGTCGATCCATCGGTGAGCCCGGAGACGGTCCTCCATTTTAAGTTCTGTCCTGGTGGAAGCTTTCCTGAACGTTGGCCCTCAAAGAAAATGAGGGACTTTGAAAGAGCATCCTGGTAGTCATGGTAACCTGAAACACCAACTGCAGCAAAGGAGACGAAAATGCCAAGAACCAGAGTCTTCTCCAATCCCATTTTTCGCATCAAATTGCAATAGTATGTCCTAATGTTCCCTTCATCAACTTAAAGAAAAAGGGAAGAGGTGACAGGGTTGTAAGTCAGTTATTTGCATGTGAAGGCCTATTGTCCTCTAAGCCAGAGAAACCTAAACAGCATGTAATCAGGAGAGAAATTGGTCCTAATTACGGCTGCTAACTCTGGGATTACTATATATGGATGGCAATGAATGAACAGGGATAACTCACTATTTCGAGGGGATTTGCAGTTTAACTAAGAATAGGAAACTTGGATGCTTAGCAAATAACAAAATAGTATGAGTCACATAACAAAAATCTCAGATATATTTCTTTATGAATGCCAAGGAACATTGCAAGTTGCACTTCATTCAAAGAAGCTTTATATTTAAATTTATAAGCAAGCCCATAAACTTAGCTAATGTTAACATGGTGCACTCATCCATGCAAAGAGTGCAACATCTTTTTCCTAGCTATCATTTACTACCCTAGGTTCCAACCAAGGAAGCAAGAGTACCAACAAGAGGGAATTTATGTTTTTAGCCAGCTCTGAGTGACTGTTGTCCGTCCGATCATCTGAAAAGGCTTCATTTTGATCAGAATCATCAACGATCGTATAATCAACCTAACAAAATAATACACGAGAATAGAATACTATTACTTCCATTCTAAGAATTTACTAATGGATTTTTTTTTTTGGTGAAGAATTCATTTTACGTTTTTCCATTCTTTGAGGAATAACAGAGGAAGTGAGACACTTTCCCGAATTTATTAATTGGAAATCAGAGTAAGTACAGACGTGGGAATATTTACAGATTGGGAGTTTATACAAAAGGACCGAAACAGCTAGAACTGGGGGCAAATCAGAGTAAGTACAGACGTGGGACGTGGGAATATTTACAGATTGGGAGTTTATACAAAAGGACCGAAACAGCTAGAACTGGGGGCAAGTTACCAATCAGCAAGAATCACTGCAAGCTATTAGACACCAATATGGATTTTGTAACTGCTGTTTTAACTGAGCACAAACCAGTTTTAACTGAGCACAAATTTTCCCACTTTTTAAAGGTTTGGAGTGTTCTTCAGAGAATTGTACTAGTAGATGCTTTCTTTGGAACAAAAAATCTCACATTCCACTCTGGCCAAATCATGCTTTCTTTGGAACAAAAAATCTCACATTCCACTCTGGCCAAATCTGCCAGCAAAGAGCAATTGTGAGTTCATTTGTTTACTTCTTGCTCTACATACATAGCATATAAAATATTATGAAAGTCCAAACGGTATTTGATTATTATATTTTTTTATACTCAAAACCTAGCTTGCCCTGGTTGGTTTTAGTGGTTATCCATTCCGCAAAAGGAAAGTGCAACCTAGAATTATGCTATTAATGATTTACGCAAGCTGATTGCTCTTATATAACTCCACTTATGTGATGACCCTCAAAGTAGAAGTAGAAGGAATATGGCAACTTGATAGCTATGCAATCATATTGTTCTTTGGTATTCAAAAAGATTTTATTCTTGTGCTTCCAAGGATTGCAACCTGAAATTATTTCCCAAGCATCCTGAAAAGATTTTTATTGGGATTTACTACAATAGAAAAATCATGCACTTTGCACCAGAACACAAATTTCGAAGGCAAAGGATTTTCTTGCATATTCAGGTTTCTTTGTAAGTTGCTAAGCTGTAACATTTTAAGAACACAACCCTGAAAGAGACAGGCAAAGAAAGAACCAGGTCATAAAATAGTTGTGCAATCCTGTGCTTCATGACATTCACCTCACAAGACATACAAGAAGCATGTTAGTAGCAACTTGAATGGCAGTCGAACAAAGGACAACGTGTTAAGCATGTAAGCTGACTTGATAGAATGCCGATCACTTTGAGATCTGTGCAGATGGATGGATGACATGTCATACCCTGTTAATGTTCACTGAGACTGCTGCATCCCTCACTATTTATTAATCTTGGCTGAAATTTTATGCTCAATCGAAGCTGAACTAACTGAACCATTTTTGCTGTTTCGGTGTCTGAAACCATAAAATTGGAGTTCCAAAATGACGTTTAACAATGTTGTTTGGTAGTGACTTTGGAATTATGAGGCATCTACATACTTTCTAGACTAAGAAAACCATAAAATAATGCGGTTCTAGTTCACTCCATTACACAACCAAATATGAAGGAGTGCTACCCATATTCCTGTCCTGGAGATGCATAGCAAGAGGGAAGGGGCAGAGAAGTACTGTCCACCAGCCACTTTCAACCCCCACCTGGATGGTATTGACGAAATCATCTCAAATTCACCACGGGCCATGCAGTGACGCCACCTGCTGGAACTCTTCTGATGATGGGCACACGTCTCACCACCATGAATGCTTCATTGAGGCGTGCAGCATGGAGCTTTAACTGGGACACCCGCTGCTTAATTTAATACACAACAGAGAAAAACGATATTCAGGAAACAAAATGCTTAACCATGCCAGAAGAAGGATAGGTTTTTTATAAGAGTTTTATTTGTCAAGTGATTTGAAACCATATATTCAGAGATCCATTACTGTGAAATTGAAAGAAATAGAAAGGATCATTTTCATGTTAGATTTATAATAACTTGCTCATTAGTCAACATCATTCCTCAGTCACCATAACTTCAGAAAAGCTATGTTTTATCTGTGGAAGATCAATATGGAACTAATTAACAATTGACGAATTGGTTAAGCAGTAGCAACCAAGAATGCAGAAAATCATGGAGAAGCAGATGTCAAAGAGGAAGATTAGTCTGCACCTGAAACTGATGCAAAAGAACTAAGAAATGCAGGAGTCAACTTTTTAAGTATGTTTCAGGAATTACAAATATCAAGGAACTGCACTCTAAATTTTAACTGCCTCCTGTGATGTAGGCAATATACAACAGTCAGAACAATAAAGATAGCAAGAGTTTGATGGGCTGAAATGAACACTGAGAAGTAGTACTGAAATCTAGACATGTTATTAGATAAAAAGGAACAGCTGGACTTTAACAAAAAGCATAGAAAATTATATCTTGGTATAAGGCAAGATCCACTAAATCAAATTGATTAATAATGACCATCAAGTCATGACAAGACAAAAAAAAAAAATCAGTCCACCCCATATGCATGAAATTTTCATGAACCTGCCAAGTAATTTTGCACGAGAACAAGCTGATGTCAGAAAGACAGTACAGCTGACAAATAAGAAATATGTTTTATAGTTCACGCCTCATTTTACATTCAAGGGAATGATTCACTAAATATCATAGGGGAGACATTGATCTGAAGTGACAGAAACTAATTTCTCGTAATTCATTAGTAGCATTTTAATGTTTTGCTGAAAACCACCCCAATAGATGCAAGCATTAAACATAAACTAAGCATGCATGAATGCTAGTAATGGATAGGATACAAGACAGTACCAATGACAACCAGTCAAGAAGATGGCATGGTGAAACAGTGACTAGCATGGAGAGTGAGCAGGTGCAAGGGCTGTGTGGTGGTGAGGATCTGGTGAATGGGCAGGTGGCCTGATGCAAGCTCAGTATCCAAGCAAAAGATGATACATAAGCTCCACCGGGCATTGAGAGGCCTGGGGGTGTAAAAGATGCTGGAGGAGGTCATGGGCAGCAGTCGCAAGGGGCAGACCCCTGCATCGATAGGAGACTCATGTGCTCACATCAGCTAACATCAAGCAGCTCCACTCATGTCTCACCAAGTTGGTGATGTTTGAGGATGCAGAGCTGCACCTTCTGCAGCAGCCCCGGAAATTTTGCCAGTTAGGAAATTCTTGGGGATGCGACCACCTCTGGAGGTCATTGCCAGAGAGGAGGAAGCAAAATGGAACCTTGAATTTGAGTTCCAACTACTGATGGTGCTAGAAGAGGTTGTTGGGTTTTGGTTTGTGGTGAGTAAGACATGCTCCAAATTTGGGCACTAGGTCCTGGATGGTTGCTTGCAACGTGCATGCACTAGAGGCTTAGCAACCAAACTTTATCACAGCTACTAATGCTATAAAGATCTGTGTTGTTTGTATGAGTCTACTGCACTTGCCCTGCAAGTACTGCAACAAAGCAGCAGCCCTCAATATTGCCTCTGATGTGGTATTCGACTGCAAGTGGATCTGTGCACTCACCAGCCCACTTGTACTGGCATAGCATAACTTTAATTAATAGCTTTAAAATATTACAGGTCATAGCATGATATCACATTGGATAGTATATACTAATGGGTTTTTCCTCGATTACTGATTCATGATTAAGGCTTTGAGGGGTAATGCAAGGTTAAACTTTAATTCAGGCTTGACTTGATTTAGGTTGATTTAAGGTTATGAAGCAATCAAAACAGGATATGCTCATCCTACACCATATTGCTGCATCTATTAAGCTTCATCCCCAGCATCCCTTTCTTTCTCTCCAATTCAGTTCTTTTAATGTGGGGGAAAAAATCACCACCATCGTTTTTACCCCACCTTAATCTTAGAGATAGTAAGCCTAGTTCTCTCCCTCAAAGTTCTCGTTAGACATATGATACTTTCCTTTAGGTGCTTCCCTGTATTAACTTTATCACTTTCACCTGAATTTCCCTTCTAACCTGCTCTTGAGAATCTAAATGCTAATCTCTCCTTGCAACATATGAATTTCTAATTAAAAAAGATCTCAATTTTGTTACAAGATGAATTCTGTGAAAGGCTAAGTCAAGACTATTCCGCTTTGGTCATGCTTTTGGACAACACCATGAGGAAAACAGGAATGCTTTTCTTGTATTATTGGCGATAGGACAAATCACCTTTGCATAAAGAGTATGGAAGACGTGTGCGTGCACATGTGCCTCGACCCACTCAACTCCCTGAAGCAAGTAAGCCCACCATATTCCCATGCATAACTACCATATTCCGTAATCTCAGCATTTGGATACATGTTATATTGCATCACTTTCCATTCCATATCAAGAAAAAAGTTCTCTCTCTATTAATCACAACTACAAAAATTTTTATTCCACTGTACCCTCAAATTATATTAAATTCAAGAAACTGAAGTGCTGTAAATTCAAAGCATGCATTATCCACAACAAACAAAAAGATATTTTAATCAAGCTTCACAAAGATATGAAGCTTATTCAATAACTTATAGCTAGGTTTTTTTTCTCCATTATATACCTTTTTCATGACTAAATTATACCATGCTTGTTTTGACAGTTCACTATTAAAGTTGTAACACATATCATCAAAATAGTCAAATCACTATGTAATATTTCTACTTTCTTTGGTCTAAGAATCATATTAATCGAGACAATATGCGTTCAAAACCAAAAAACAAAGACAGCCTCACCTTGTCGTCAAAGGCAATCTTAAGCTGAATGGTACGGCTCTTGTGCTTCATTTTGTACCATTTCCTTCCCAGCATAGCAAAAGCCATAATTGCAGCAGCTATGGAGATGGACCAAACCGGCCTCATCTTAAAAGCATAAAATTTAATGAAATCAAGTGGCATCTTCCACCAAGCCAATACTTTCTTCTCTCCTTCAGTATTAGACACACTCTCCGAGGAACCCGAGCCATCTCCCATCTTCACCAATTCACCAGATTTCTCCACCCCATGCTCCTTATGCCCTGTCTCGATTCCCTCACTCCCCCCACTTCCTCCAAAATCCAAATTTTTTCCACTCTCATCATCGCTAGGGTCCTGATGCCCAGCCTTGATTCCTTCAACACCGACTTCCGCTACTGAATCCCCTTCATTACCATGTTCCCCCCCTTCGCCATCAGCCGGCGAACTTGGGTAATCGGACGACCCATCGGACCAAAAACCACCGGAATTCTTCACCGGAAACCCACTTCCCGTAAATTCAACCTCTCCTCTCGACCGCTCCATGTCCCTGGAGTCCGAACCGGGATCGCCCCGAGTAGGGTTATCGGAATCAACGCCCCCTTCTTCGCTCTCCTCCTCCAAGGATGCCTTCTCGATACGGCGATTCTCGGAGTCGAGGGAGAAGTAATCCAACTCGATGGCACCGCCATACGAGTCGCCGTCGCCATCTAAGCCCTCGAAGGGCTTGGGATCCTCGGAGGAGTGGGAGCTGAGCAATTCCCAGTCTTGGAGGTCGGCAGCATCTGCCATGGCGGCCGGAGACCTCGAAGCTGGAGAGAGAGAGAGAGAGAGATAAGAGTTATTTATAGATTTATGTTTTGGGGTTTCTTCGCTTGAAGGGAAAAGGATAAGTTCTGAGATTGAGCAGAAGGAAGAGTAGAGCGGAGCGAAGAAAGGGGAGGGAGGGAGAGAGAGAGAGAGAGAGAGAGAGAGAGAGGAGTTGTTTATGGATTTATTCTTTGGGGTTTCTTCGTTCGAAGGGGAAGGATAAGATCTGAGAACGAGGAGAGAGGAGTTGAGCGGAGCGAAGAAAGGAAGAGAGAAAGAATCGGAGAAGAATAAAACGGAACAGTGGTGAAAGGGAGAATAACTGCCGCCAAGGAGTGGAGGAGATGGGAATAGATAATTCCGTTGAGATACGTAGGATTTTCAAATTTAGAACGGTATTCTAAAATCTGAAATAAAATTATTTTTTGTTCTCTCAAAAAATTATTTTAATTTTTTTTTTTTTTGATTCACCTAACAAAGAAAAGATTTTTGGGATGCTACTCTTAAAACTGGAATAACAGTCTAACTTCCTTATTCTTATCTCTTCATTTTGGACTATCATCAGTTTAGTAGGAAGGCATATGGTATAAACGAATATGGAGGTTCGTAGTGAGATGTATCATCGATGGATAAAGTGATGAATCTTATATGATGGCATTAATATTTTATACTTGATTGATTTTCTATAGTAATTATCTTCTTCGTAGCCGTTGTTCATTTTTTTTATAGACTAACAATGAAATCAGCTTTTTTTCTAGTGTGCTTTGTATGACAGTGTGAAGTACATCTCGTTGGTCATCTATCATACGGTAGATGGCTTGTGCGATATGCCATAAAGGATATATGCTCACTAACGATGGCAATGATATGAGAAAAAAATTATTTGATCATACCCATCCACTTGCTCCACAAGTTAAAAATAATTTTTATTTATACATATTTCCAAGTAGAATAAATATTTTGCACTAAATTCATATGATATTTGCTTGCATTGAGCTTAGGCATCATTTTCCCCTCACTCACTGGTCCAAATATCAAAATTTTATCCCTCTCTCGTAGTTGGATGCCATAAATCTTTTCTCTTTGACAATATGTTATCATCCTCTCATAATATCCTTTTCATGCACCAATAGCCTCCGCAAGCTGACAGCTCTATTTGCTTGGATATTTCTAGGGAATTGGACAAAAAATTTTGTAGGATCCATAAATTAAATCATCCATTCCCATATCGATCAAATACTATGTGGTCCAAATCCTATGAGAGAGTTTTTTTCTTTTTCTAGCCGAAAGACTCATATTTGGATTGGCTTTTAAAAAATACAAGCTAGATTAATCATCAAACTCGATTTCTATAGGTTTTTCAGTTGAATTCCATGGAAATATCTAAACAAACTGTGAAGCTAAAAATTTCTCCACCGATTAATAGAGGTGGAGAATATAAATAAAATTTGAACAAGTAGATAAAAGTTGTATCTAGGCTTGAGAGCAACTCATGCCCTCTGAGCTTTGGAGTGAATTTGGGCCAACCCAATAAAAGGCGAATAATTTAAATATAAAACCTATATTACCGGGTATTGTATTTTTCTTAAACGTTACTTTAGGACGGTGATACTTCAAGCAAAACTTAGACCGTTTCTCTAAGAAGAAAGTGCACGTTGGTGGAATAAAGCCTTGTAGACACACCATGCATGCAGTTAACTAAAGAAAATTTTAATACTAACATGCAAGTTTAACTTATTTTTATTGAAAAGTAAAACCATCAGATTTCATCTCCGGCAGCTTGCAAATATTTTGTGCAATAGAACCTGTTTTAGGACCACAGAGCTTCACTAAATCCTTAATTCATGACATCACTCATAAACATTTGGATATTTTATCAAATGCTTCGTGTGATAGGTTAATGAGCAGATACTAAATTCAAATTAGCGAGGATGAAAATGGGCCGGATTGGATCTTTTGGGCCAACATAGTAACTATGTTGGATGAGGGTTAAAGAGAGTTTGAAGGCCTAAACTTTTATCCAATGGACATCGACATTAACGTATGTCCTGCAAATACGGGTCAAAATGACCAGATAATATCGATTCGCATTCATTTTCATATCTGAATCTACCTGAATATAAATAAAAAGATATAGATATAAATAGGCAGCTACTCAATCTATATCTAAATATTTGATTCTATTTATAATTCTATTTAATCTTACATGTCACTTAAAATTTTTTAAAGAAAATATATAGCTACATCAATATACTATTAATTTTATTTATCATTCATATAGTAATATCCACGATCATATAGTTCTAAAATTTAATTATCTAATTTATATCTATATTTATATTCATAGTTTCACTATCCAATTTGTAGCCTATCCTTTTAAAATAAATATAAATATAAATTTTTATATTCGACTAATATCCATATCTATATCTATTTCAAAATGAATATAGATATGGAAATTTTGAAATCCAATATGTATCCAATTTGATTTTAGCCCTACTTGTAAATGATCTTTTTAGGCATCTTGATCCTTTACTTTTTAACAAATCTAAAATTCAAATGTTCAAACAAAAATCTTCCAAGAGTTAAAAAAAAATATATTTTAATCATACAAAAAAAGTATCTCAATGCACGCCCATAGAGTTTGGAAAGGATTAAATCTATACAGCCTTGGCTGTGTATAGGAAAATATTCTCAAGCATACACTCTTGTTTACATGAACATGAGATGTGACTAAAATTATAATAACAATATCCATATCTATTAAATAGATAGAAGAGGAAAGCTCTACTTTATTCAAATTCTTTGTAGAATTTCTTAAAAATAAATAGAAAATCATAAAAAAGATATATCTTTTCTAGAATTCTATAAAAATAAAAGTTTTTAAATTTATCTTTTTTAATTAGAAATTTTACTTATCTACAACATTTTTGATTAGAAATAAGCTTCTATAATCAAAGATTCATGAATTAAAAATTGAACAAGCCATATCATGAATGTAACCAATTCGATTCTTGTCCCCTAATCCCATCATAAAAAATAAAAAATTTCAAGAATTTCATGAAAATAAAAGTTTTCTAATTACCTTCTTTAATTAAAATTTTATTAATTTAAACTCTTCTGATTAGAAGTAAATTTAGATTCATGGCATATATTGTTAGAAATTTAGTAAGAAATACCTTCTTGAATTTAAAGTTAAAAGAAACTTCAAATTTGAGTTTCATGAAAAAGTAACTTCCCATCTCAAACATATCATAAAAATAGCTATCCATAAGAATGAAACTATTTTTATACCCTTATTAATGGACAACTACCATAGACCCTAATTTCCTTCCTCCCTTCCTCCACCCACTTATCTTCTTCCCGCCAAAAGAAGGAGACGGATGTACTCTTACGCCCCCTCCCATCTCTACTCCATGAGCCAGCTATGCTTTTGCCCTCCCTCCTTTCTACTCCACAGGCCGGCAGCTGTGATCCTTCTTTTCTTCCTTTTTTTACTCCTGCCTTTTCTCTCTTTTCATCCCCATCTTCTATCAAAGCTTCAACCAAAACTCCATTCTCAAGATCTTCTCCTATTACTTTCATGATGACTCTCCATCGTGACTCTCTCCATAGCCTCCAATGTGTATACTACAACATCCCAAGCTCCAACATTAAATTCCAAAGCTTCTTAATCGACCCTCAATGCTTGTGCCTTGAACTCCAATGGCCTCATCTTCTACTACTAATGCAAGGGCAAATGCTAAACTCTCCATTATTTATGAATACAACACCACTTGTCATGTCTGGCATGAATAAATTGATGAAACTCTCAGATATCTACAACATCTTCTCACGCAGATGGAGCCATATAACATCCAAAAATATCATCGTAAAATATCTTGCGCCCTTCACAAGGATGCAAATGAGCTTATTAAGGATAGTAATGTGGCCAGCATGTGTCATATTTTACTATGCAATGAAAAAAGGAGGTTATCGGAATATAGTTTTAGAGAGCAAAAATTCCGTCGAACAGAGGATGCTAAAGAGATCCAGAGCTATGCCAAATCCAAGATCTCCCATTTACCCTTAAAGGTCATGGTTTCATATAACTATATCAGTACATAGGCACAAAAATAATACACGTTATTATCATCCACTTCATTGATCAGAAATATTACTGGATAATGAATTATTTAGTTGACCTTCCGCCGATTCAAATGAAGACAAATATATCTACCTAAGGACTACAAAAAATAGAACAGAAACCAATCCCTAGTATCTTAGATTCTTTGAATTATTTAGAGATAAAAACATATGCGTCTTTTATTTAAATTATTCTAAAACTAAAAACCATATATACTGTAATATATAGCCAACTGCTCATATTCTGTAACTGAGTTTAGACTTATACTCTTTTAAGATCATGTAACTTATGTCCTTTTTATAATATGTTAGTTACTCTTCATAACTGCGATGCGCCTTTCTACACTACAAATTAATCATTGAATCTATTAACTAGTAATTTACAATTACAATTAGTTTTGAATAAAAAGAAATAAATTATATTAGAATGCTAAGAATGAGTATAAGTCGTTCATCAAAAATGTAATTCCATTATTTTTTCTATCCTTGGTCGACATCAATTAAAAAATGATAAGGATTCATGACAAATACTGGATGTACTCAAATCGACAATGCCTACCGGTGTTGAAACAATAATTATAGGGAAGGCAGGATTGATCAATGAAAAAGATTGTGCGTGCCAGAATTTTGATTATCGTTGGCATTTAGTTGGAGTGGGAAGTTGACGAGGTCGTCGTTGGGCACCTGCAAAACAAAGTTCCATCCGAAGCCGGTGGGGGTGGCTTCGAATAAGGACCCTCGAAAACAACTCACTTCTGGAACAATAGAAATGAGTGCTCTGGATGAGTTCACAGAGTTTAGAGGAGGAGAGGAGAGCTTCTAGAGCTTGGGCAGCTTAGCAGAAAATATATCTGAGGGTCCCTTTTTATAGATGGGAGTTGATTGATGGTGATGCGTTATACCATTTTGGTGCTTGGGCACCGCTAAGGACTGCGTGGGATTCGATGCGGAGAGGATTGGTATACACCCTTCCACGATAGTGACAGCCATTACCGTCGATAAATGGACTGCTCGAAGGTTGACGGAGTCGATCCATGAAGGAGGGCACCACCTGTAGCAATCGCCTATAGAAGATCGATGGTGACCGTTCGTCTAGATTTAAATGACCGTAGTATGAGAAAGCGCGACAATGGTGGTGGACTTCGTATATATCGATTCCAAAGGAGTTCAGACTCCTGAGGAGAAGCTAAAAGGAGTATTGGCTCCCCATTGGCTGGAGGGAGTGCGGCTAAGGCTCGATATTGGAGATGCGAAGGAGCTCGACAGACCGAAAGGGAATGTCTGGAAGGAGCCAGCTCCGAGAAGTCTGACCGAAGGAGAAGCTTGGAGGAAGTTCGATTTTTTCGCAACATTGGCTGGAAAGAGCGCGAAGGAACTTTCGGCTCTTCGGGAGTCCGACTGAAAGCTCGGCTACTAAGGAGTTCGATCGAGTTGAAGGGAGTTTGACTAAGCACGATCGTTGGGAGTCGAAGCAGCTCATCGTAGAGTTTCAGCCGACGAACGAGTTCGGCTAAGATCCATCCGCTGAAGCTCTTCCATAAGCTACCGAGCGTTAATCTGAGCATCGAACTAAGCTCGCCAAGGAGCGGAGAGTTTGAAACTTATCGAACCTTCAACAGATTAAAGTCCCATCTCCAGCCTACTCTCAGAAGTTTCCGAAACTCAAGAGAAAGAAAGTGCAAAAAGACGACTGATCGAAGTTCTCTTTAGGTTCTATGCTTGAGGTTCAGATTAAAGCTCGGAGGAGATCACACACAATATAACACATTAACCTCATCAACAGCCAAAAGCTTGGATAATGAAACAAAAAAAAAGCTAATGAGCTCACGGAGGAAAAGAGAATCTCATTAACTCAACCGAGAAGAGATTGAAATAAGTAGATCTCACCCACAAAGGAAGAAATCGATAATCTTCCCAGCAAACAGAACCACCAAACTCAAGCAGACACTTAGAAAAGCTCCGATTGCAAGAGATTATAAGGGCCGAATATTCTACTCGTTCACAGTCTGAACACATCAGCCGACGGCAATCCTCGGAGGAACGAGAGATCCAATATACTCACTCTCCCTACAACCCACAGATCACCCTACGGCATTTACCTCGAGGGAACAGCATCTTAAATTCTCCTACAGTCGAAGCAAGATCGGAGAAGAGTTAGTTGCCGACAGAAACGTACATTCGGAGAGATTACTATAGCTCCTACCAAACATAATCTTCTGAGGTCGGAGTGAGCAGGAACCTCGAGAGAACGATCTATTATTATCACTGCGGTACTCCAGAGGTTGGACCAGATCGCGCGGCACCCGAAAGACTTACTCTCGCGATGTCGGGAGATCACTGCAGGAGGTGGTTGGGAGATTCTTATCTCCTGCAGCCAAGGTTGCTGCGGGCACTTGGAGGAGATCTTATCTCCTACAGTCGAGGTTGGTCCGGACTCTCAGGGGAGATCTTATCTCCTACGGTCGAGGTTGCCTCAGAGGAGATCTTATCTTCTACAATCGAGGTTGTTGCGGGCACTCGGAGGAGATCTTCTCTTGCAGTCGAGGTTGGCTCAGATCCTCAGGGGAGATCTTATCTCCTACGATCGAGGTTGGTTTTGGAAGAGATCTTATCTTCTGCAGTCGAGGTTGCTGCGGATGCTCAGAGGAGATCTTATCTCTTGCAGTCAAGGTTGGTCCGAACCCTCAGGAGAGATCTTATCTCCTACGGTCGAGGTTGCCTTGGGAAAGATCTTATCTCCTGCAGCCAAGGTTGTTACGGGACGTTCGAAAGAAATCTTATCTTCTACAGTCGAGGTTGGCCTGGACCCTCAGAGAAGATCTTATCTTCTGCGGTCGAGATTGATGCGGACGCTCAGAAGAGATCTTATCTCCCATAGCCGAGATTGGCTCGGACCCTCGGAGGAGATCTTATCTCCTACGATCGAGGTTGCCATAGGGGAGATCTTATCTCCTGTAGCCGAGGTCGACACGGACGCTCGGGAGAGATCTTATCTCTTGCAGCCAAGGTTGGCTTGGACCCTCAGAGGAGATCTTATCTCCTATGGTCGAGGTTGAAGGTCTTTGACATGCTCGTGTTAGGATGAGTTTCTCCTCCCGTTCCTAACACGGCAACTATTGACTGCTTTTTTTCTGTCATCACATAGTTTTTTCATCCAGAAATAATATTATTGAAAGGAAAGAATTTTATTGAGGAGAAGTTACTGGCAGCACATCCTTATTTCAGGGTCGTGGGGGCGTTGTTCCTTCGAGTTTCCTCGGATGGTAAGTTTCGGATCAGACGATCTCCTCTATCTCATGCTGGCCTTCTCAATTTGGAGTAAGCTTCTCTTGGCTTTGACGCTGGGAGATGACAGCCCGCTGAAGTATCAAGCTCCGGAGATAGCGTTTATGATACCGAAAGGCGGTCGATCTCCTTACCGTTCCTCCCTCAATAGTGGTTCTAGCTTCTAGGGGGAGGACTTCTTCACGCCTTTCCATCGGAGCTTCCTTGATGACGAGCTCAAGAAGTTCGGCCTTGCTTGCACTGGAAAGATCGTGAGCGCGGTCGAACTTCATTCTTCCCTCCTGTGAAACCTTTTGTGAGAGAACTTCATGCCCCTTTGTCGGAGCTTCCTTGATGATGAGCTCGAGGGGGAGTTCGACGGATGAGCTCGAGGGGGAGTTCAGCGGCCTCGCTCACGCCGAACTTCATTCCGCCCTCTTGTGAAGCCTTCATCGGGGCTTCCTCAATAACGAGCTCGAGGGAAAGTTCAGCCTCGCTTGCGCTGGGGAGGTTGTGAATACGGCCGAACTTCATTCTACCTTCCATGAAACCTTCTAAGGGAGAACTTCTGCTTTGTTTCTCCTCTTTAAGGTCGGTTCCTGGCATCCTCATGGTGGGTTTGCTAGCAAAGTCACCGTCGAAAGCTGTCGCACGGTCTGTATCATCTCGACGAGGCCACGAACCTACTGGACCAGCAGGTTGAACTGCTCTACATCTACCGCAGCTTCAGATAAAGCCTTGGTTGTCGAGATTGAAATGGAAGCAGATGGATCTGGCATGGAGGCCGCTGATCGTCAAGTTGAATCTCTCTTGGGAGGCATTTTCTCTTGGAAAAGAACTCTGAAGAGGAAGGAGGAAGATCTCTGGAGAGAGATCATCACTGAGCACTCCTTTAAGAACAAGAGGGCCTCAAGAACACCTCAAGAATAGAGGCGATCTTTCCTCTAGCATCAAATCTGTTGGTGCAGAATCTGATTATCGTCGGATCCAGTTGGAGTGGAGGTGGATGAGATCGCCACTGGGGATCTATAAAATAAAGTTTGATTCGGAGTCGATGGGGGGTGGCTCCGATAGGATCCTCCGATGATCAAGTCAACTCTGATAAATAGAAATGGAGTGCTCTAGAATGAGTTCGACAGAGTTTAGAGAAGGAGAGAAGAGCTTAGAGCTTGGAGCTTAGAGAAAACATATCTAGAGGGTCCCTTTTATAGATGGAGCTTGATTGATGGTGATGGCCATACCGTCTGATGGCGGACTGTTCGAGGCTGCGTGGGGCTCGATGCGAAGAGGATGGTATCGTCAGACTGATAATGACAGCCATACCATCTGATAGTGATGGACTGCTCGAGGTCTAGTGGAGTCGGTCATGAAGGAGGGCACCACCTGTAGCATCGCCTGTGGTAGATCAATGGTGACCATTTGTCCAAATTTAATGGCCGTAGCTCTGAGAAAGCAGACATTGGTTGGTGGACTTCGGCATATATCAATTTCAAAAGAGTTCAGACTTCTGAAGGAGAAGCTCGAAAGGAGTTTGGCTCCCATTGGCGTCTGGTTGGAGGAGTGCGGTTAAGGCTCGATCGCTGGGAGTTCAGAAGGAGCTCGATCGGTCGAAGGAAATATTTGAAAGGAGTCCAACTCCTGAAGAAGTTCAATCGAAGGGGAAGCTTGGAGGGAGTTCGGCTCCTGCAGACGTCTGGCTGGAAGAGCGCAAAGGGACTTTGGCTCTCATGGGAGTTCGACTGAAGCTCGACTGCTAAGAAGTTCGGTCGATTGAAGGAGTTTGACTAAGGTCCGGCCGCTGGGAGTCTGAAGAAGCTCGATCGTTGAGAAGTTCGATCGGCTGAAGGAGTTTGGCTAAGATCTGTCTGCTGAAGCTCTTCCGTGGCTACCGATTGCATTAAGCTGAGCATCAAACTGGACTTCGGTAGGAGCAGAGTTTATCTCCAACAAGGGTCAATACTTTCATAATGCCGAACACTTTAGGATAGCTATTAAAGATTATTGCGTTGTACACCATCATAACTATATCTTCAAGAAGAATGATTCTATGAAGATTATAGCAAAGTGTTCGATGGAATCTTGCTTTTGGCTTGTCCATGCTACTGAATCGAAAAGAGATGGGACATTCTCCATTAGGAAGTATAATCTCATGCACACATGTGACAATGGTCTCGACACTAAGAGTTGTTCTAAGGTCACATCTTCTTGGATTGATGAGAAAATCAAGAAAAAGCTATGATTCATGCCTCACTACTGGCCTATAAAAATTATGGCCGATAACCATAAAAAATATGGTATGTTGCTCAAGTACTATCAAACATGGTACAGAAAAAAAACAATCATGCATGAGATTCATGGTCTCGATCATCTATCGTATAATAAGCTTGAGCCTTATTGTAGAACCCTTAAGTTAGCAAACCTGGAAACCATCGCGATTATAAGATTTTTGAAGATACAAGAAGATTCCACCGTATGTTCATCAGCCTTGGAGGGTGTATCATGGGATTTTATATGGGATGTAGGCCTATGATCTTAATGGATAGCACCCACATCAAACATAAGTACTAAGTATGCCTGCTGAGTGCCACCGCAAAAGATATAAAACAATGATATTTTTACCATCGGCTTTGCAATCGTTCAACAAGCAAATGATGAGAGCTGGTGGTGGTTTTGTAGAAAGCTACGACGTATCCTATTCTACCCGAATGGCTCATTGATCAAGCAATACACTTTTTACTCTAATCGTCGGTCTAAATGTATCAAAGCGATCGAGGATTGATTTTCAAAATATCACCATACTTATTACCTATGACATCTCGTGGATAACTTTAGAAAGCATGTACTCACTATTCTATTGTATGATACGTCTTTAGAATATTTTAGATATTTTATTGTATGTGTTGGTGCAGAATCTGATTGACGTCGGATCGAGCTGGAGTAGAGGAGGATGAAATTGCTGTCGGTGATCTGCAAAATAAAGTTTCATTCGGAGTCGATGGTGGTGGCTCCGACAGGACCCTCCGACGATCAAGTCAGCTCTTCTGACCAATAGAAATGGAGTACTCAGAAATGAGAAGTAAGCTTTGAGCTTTAGAGGGGAGAGGAGAGCTTCGAGAAAATATATTTGGAGGATCCCTTTTATAGACGGAGCTTGAATGATGGTGACGACCATACCATCTGGTAGCGGGCCTCTCTAGACCGTATGGAGTTTGGTACGGAGATAGTGGTGTCGCCAGGCTCATAGTGGCAGCCATTACGTTCGATCGTGGACCGCATGGAGTTGGTTACGAAGAGAGTGGTGTTGCCAGACTGGTAGCGACGGCCATATCGTCCGATCGTGGGCTGCATGGGGCTTGTTATGGAGGGAGAGGTACCGCCAAATTGATAGTGGCGGCCATACCATTGAGGTTCAACAGCCGTAGTTCAAGGAAGTAGGCATTGATTGGTGAAGAATCTCGACGTATATTCATTTCGAAGGAGCTCGAACTCCTAAAGAAAATACGTCTGGTGGAGATTATCCGGGGGTAATTCGCTGGAGGAGTCCGACTGAGAAAAAAGTTTAGAAGTTGTTTGGCTCCTGAAGGAGTTTGATCAAAGAGAAAGTTCGAAAAGAGTTCGGCTTCTGTAGGAGTTCGATCGAAGGAGAAGCTCGGAAGGAGTTCGGCTTCCGTAGGCGTTTGACTGAAGGATCGCAGAGGGAGTTCAGCTCTCATGGGCGTCCAACTAGAGGAGTACAGAGGAAGTTTGGCTCTTGTGAGAGTCCGCCTGAAGGGGCACGAAGGAAGTTCGGCTCTCATGGAAGTCCGACTGAAGCTCGATTGCTGAGAAGTTCGATCGATTGAAAGGATTCAGCTATGACTCGACCGCTGAAGAGTTTAAAAGGGGCTCGGCTGCTGAGGAGTTCGGCCAATTGAAGAAGTTTGGCTAAGGCTTAGCCACTGGGGAGTTTGGCCAGGGCTCGACTGCTAAGGCTCTCCATGACTACCGATTGCATTAGGCTGAGCATTGGACTGAACTTCAGTAGGAGCAGAGTTTATCCTCAACAATAGTCTCCCCCACTTCTAAGTTTGAAACTTAAAGGAAGGGAGTGTAGAAAAGATGACTATCGAAGTTCTCTTCAGAGCTCTGCACCAGTTCAGATTGAAGCTCGTGGGAGATCTTGTCTCCAGCCGAGGCTGACTTGGGGGAGATCTCATCTTCTGCAGTCGAGGTTGGAGCTTGGGAGAGATCTTATCTCTTGTAGTCGAGGTTGAAGGCTGAGCTCGAAGAAGATCTTAACTTTAGTCGAAGTTGACTTGGGTGCTCGGAAGAGATCTTATCTCTGACCGAGGTTGGTTTAGTCGCTCGAAAGAGATTTTATTTCTGACCGAGGTTGAAGCTTGGGGGAGGTTTTATCTCCTACAGCTGAGGTTAGCTCGATCGCTCGGAGAGATCTTATGTCTAATCGAGGTTGAAGCTTAGAGAAGATCTTATTTTCTGTAGTCGAGGTTGGCTCAGTCGCTCAAAAGAGATCTTATCTCTTACCGAGATTGGCTTGGTCGCTCGAAAGAGATCTTATCTCTGACCGAGATTGAAGCTCGATCGCTTGGAAGAGATCTTATCTCTGGCCGAGGTTGAAGCTCGGAGAAGTCTTATCTCCTGCAATCGAGGTTGGCTCGATCGCTCGGAAGAGATCTTATCTCTGGCCGAGGTTGAAGCTCGGAAGAGATCTTATCTCCTTACAGTCGAGGTTGGCTCGATCACTCGGGAGAGATCTTATCTCTTGCCGAGGTTGGCTCGGTCGCTCGGAAGAGATCTTATCTCTGATCGAGGTTGAAACTCAGTCGCTCAGGAGAGATCTTATCTCTGGCCGAGGTTGAAGCTCGGGGAGGTCTTATCTTCTGCAGTCGAGGTTGGCTCGGTCGCTTGAAAGAGATTTTATCTCCAGCCAAGGTTGAAGCTCGGGGGAGATCTTATCTTCTGTAGTTGAGGTTGAAGGCTGAGCTCGAGGAAGATCTTAACTCCAACCAAAGTTGACTCGAGTGCTTAGGAGAGATCTTATCTCTGGCCGAGGTTGGCTCGGTCGCTCGGAAGAGATCTTATCTCTATCGAGGTTGAAGCTCGGGGGAGGTCTTATCTTCTGCGGTCGAGGTTGGCTCGGTCGCTTAAAAGAGATTTTATCTCCAGCCAAGGTTGAAGTTCGGGGGAGATCTTATCTTTTGCAGTTGAGGTTGAAGGCAGAGCTCGAGGAAGATCTTAACTCCAGCCAAAGTTGACTCGAATGCTTAGGAGAGATCTTATCTCTGGCCGAGGTTGGCTCGATCGCTCAGAAGAGATCTTATCTCTATCGAGGTTGAAGCTCGATCGCTCGAAAGAGATCTTATCTCTGATCAAGATTGAAGCTAGAGGAAGGTCTTATCTCCTGCAGTCGAGGTTGGCTCGGTCGTTCAGAAGAGATCTTATCTCTGGCCGAGATTGAAGCTCAGTCGTTTGGGAAAGATCTTATTTTTGGCCGAGGTTGAAGCTCGATCGCTCGAAAAAGATCTTATCTCTGGTCGAGGTTAACTTGGGCGCTCGTTCGGGGAGAGATCTTATCTCTGGCCGAGGTTGGCACAGTCGCTCAAAAGAGATCTTATCTCTAGTTGAGGTTGGCACAATCGCTTGGGAGAGATCTTATCTCTAGCTGAGGTTGGCATGATCGCTCGGAAGAGATCTTATCTCTAGCCGAGGTTGACTCGATCACTCGAGAGAGATCTTATCTCTAGCCGAGATTGGCACGGTCGCTCGAAAGAGATCTTATCTCTAGTCGAGATTGACTCGGTCGCTCAGAAGAAATCTTATCTCTAGCCAAGATTGAAGGACTTCGACCTGCTCATATTAGGATGAGGTTCTCCTTCTATTCCTAACACGACCACTATTGACTGCTTCTTCCCTCACGTAGTTTTTGCACCAAGAAATAATATTATTAAAATAAAAGAATTTTATTGAAAGAAAGTTACTGGCAGCACATTTCTAGATTTTTTATGTTTCAGGATCGTGGGAGCGTTGTTCCTCCGAGTTCCTTCAGCGATAAGCTCCGAGATCTGACGCCCTCCTCTATTTTGTGCTGGCCTTCTCAATTTGGAGCAAGCTTCTTTTGGCTTTGATGCTGGAAGATGATGGATCGCCGAAGTACCAAGCTCCTTCCAAACATGGCATCGATGATATGGAAGGCGACCAACTTTTTTGTTGTTCCTCCATCATTGATGATTCTGGCTATGGCAGCACCCTCGATCGATCTTCTCTTGCTTTAGACTGACGTCTAAGGAACTGATTCAACTGGCCTCTCCTGATGAACTCCTCGATTTTGTCTCGGAGCTGAATGCATTCTTCAGTATCGTGGTCATGGTTGTGATGGTAGAGGCAGTACTTGCTTCGATCGTGCTTGTTTGGGGGAGATTGTAATTCTTCTGATCTTGGTAGCTGATTCTTAATTTCCATCAGAACTTGAGCCTAAGAAGCATTGAGGGAGACGTAGTTGTGGAACCTTCTAGGGGGAAGACTTCTTGCCCCTTTGTCGGAGCTTCCTTGATGACGAGCTCGAGGGAAAGTTCGGCCTTGCTTGTATTGGGGGAGGTCGTGAGCGCGATCGAACTTCATTCCATCCTCTTATGAAACCTCCTAGATCGAGTCATGGTCCGAGTAGGGGCCCTCTATCCTCTGCCTTCCCTTTCCAGGTGTTGGGGATAAACCCCGCTTCTATTGAAGTCAAATTCGGTGCCTAGCCTGATGCGGTCAGTAGCCATGGAAGAGCTTCAGCGGACGGATCTTGGCCAAACTGTTACAGCTGATCGAACTGTTTAGCGGTCGGGCTCCTTCGGACTTCTTAGCGATCGAGCTCATCGAACTCCTAGCGTCCGAGCTCCTTCGAACCCATTCAATCGGCCAAATTGCTTAGCGGCCGAGCTCCTTGGACTCTAAGCGGTCGGGCTTTAACGGAATCCCCCAGTGCCCGAACTCCTCAGCGATCGTCCCTCGACCGAACTCCCCAAGCGGCTGTCCCTTCAGCCGGCCGAGCTCCTTCGAACTCCTCTACATTCGAGCTCCTTCCGAGCTTTTCCTTTAGTCGAACTCTCCTATAAGTCCGAACTCCTCTGGACGAATTATCGTCATCAGTCTGCAATAGGCAATAAGATTGGACGATATGGCCGCCACTACTGGCGACACCACTCTCTCCGTAACCAACCCCATACGGCCCACGACCTGCCAGTATGGCTGTCACCATCCACCTAACGATGCTTTCCTCTCCGTACCGAACTCCATGCGACCCCAACGGCTCTCTGCCAGGTGGTATGGCCGTCACCATCAACTAAGCTTCGCCTATAAAGGACCCTCCAGATATGCTAATCTCTAATCTCTCTGATCTCTAAGCTCTCCTCTTCTTCTCCAAGCTCTGGAATTCATTTTTGAGCACTCCATTCCTATTGGCCGGAGCTGACTTGATCATCGGAGGGTCCTACCGGAGCCACCCCTCCATCGGCTCCAGACGAAACTTTATTTTGCAGGTCCTCGACGGCGACCTCATCGGCCTTCACTCCAGCAGACTTCGACGACGATCAGTTTCTGCATCAACAGATTGGCGCTAGAGGAAGGGCCCAGCGATAATTTCTCTCTTAAAGGAAGCCGAGGTTTTCTTATTCTTAAAGGAGTGCTTGGCGATAATTTCTCTCTCTCTGGAGACCTCTCTTCCTCCTCACCAGAGTCCTCTCCCAAAAAGAAAATGCCTCCCAAGAGAGCTTCGACTCTGCGATCGGCGGCCTCCGCATCCCGATCCCGTCCAGATCTGTCTGCCCCTGCTTCAGCCTCGGGAACTCAAGTTTCACCTGTATCCATGGTAAATGTGGAGCAGTTCAACCTGCTCGTCTGATAGGTCCGTGGCCTCGCGGATGCAAACGGGCCATGCAGCAGCGTCCGATGGCGACTTCACCAGGAATTCTGCCATTCGGATATCGAGAATCGGCCCCAGGAAAGGATACCCGGGCCGGTGTGCCCGCCACCCCTTGGAAAAAAAATAGAGAGTCAGAGATCTATGTTTGGATCATGGTTCTCCTTTGGAGGAGACCTTTTCCACTTGTAGCCAAAAGTTCTGCAAGATCTGCGATTAAGACGACGCCCTTGATCACAAACTGCGGGAGATGGACCGACGGATTGAAGAGCTCGGCCACGTCGCCCCGGCTCATCATGCTGACTCTCCTGCTGAACCTCCTTTCTCCCTCCAGATAATGCAAGAGCCCATCCCACCGAACTTCAAGCTCCCTCAACTTGAAAGCTACGATGGGACTTCTGATCCGGTTGATCATCTGGAGACCTTCCGGACTATGATGCTGCTTCACGGCGCTTCAGATGCCATGCTGTGCCGAGCCTTCCCATCTACCTTAAAGGGAGCAGCGAGAAACTGGTACTTGGCGTTGAAGTCAAGTACGATCTTCTCTTTTGATCAGATGAGCAGTCAGTTCGCGGCCTACTTCATCAGCAACCGACGACTGCGCCGAGGTTCAGATTTTCGGATGAACGTTAAGTAGAAGCAAGGAGAATCCATCTGGATTTACGTAACCCAATTTAATGCCATGGCATTAGAGGTCCGAAACTTGGACCAGTCTGTTGCGATGGCCGTACTCAAGGGTGGCCTTCAGAAAAATGACTTGCTGTTCTTCCTGAAAAAAGATATCCCAGGGACTTCGCCGATCTGCTAGCTCGGGCCAAGAGACATGCTTGTGCGGAAGAAGCCTTCAAGTTGAAGGACGAAGAAGCCTTAAGAGAGCGGCTGACAGACAATGGAGAGTCGAAATGAAGTTCGGCCGCGCTCACGGACCCCCTTCGGTAGCAGGCGGGCCCGAACTCCTCGAGCTCACGAAGAAATGCGAAGAAGCCCTCCCCCCAAAAGATTTCACGATTACGCCCCCCTCAACGCTCCTCGAACTCAGATTCTCACCGAAATTAAGAACCAACTGCCAAGACCAGAAGGGTTACGATCTCTCCTAAACAAACGTGATCGAAACAAGTACTGCCTCTACCATCGCGACCACAGCCATGACACTGAGAAGTGCATCCAGCTCTGAGACGAAATTGAGGAGCTCGTTAGAAAGGGATGGCTGGGTAAATTCATTCGACGCCAGCCTGAAGATCGGCAAAGGATGCGTTGTCGTGACAAGAAATGACGAGGTCGGCCGCCTCACGGCGTCGTCAGCATTACCCCAGGTCCCAGCGTCGAAGTCAAGAGAAACATGCTCCAAAGTGAGGAGGCCAGCATGAGATAGAAAAAATCGTCCGCATGAAAAAGCACAGAGGAACAACGCTACCACAATCCTGAATCACAAAGAATTTCGAGAAATACATTGCCAGTAACTTTCCTTTCAATAAAGTTCTATTCCTTTCAATAATATACTATTTTCTGGGCGCGAAAATTATGTGATGATAGGAAAAGAAGCAGTTAATAGTCGCCGTGTTGGGAACAGGAGGAGAACCTCGATCCTAGCACGGGCAGGTCTCAAAGACCATCAACCTCGGTCAGAGATAAGATCTCTTCCGAGTGAGCAACCTCGGCTAGAGATGAGATCTCTCCCGAGCGACAACCTCGATTAGAGATAAGATCTCTCCCGAACAACCTTGGCCAGAGATAAAATCTTCCGAGAAGCAACTTCGATCAGAGATAAGATCTTCCGAGATAGCTCTCTCTCTTCCAGAAGATAAATGATCTCTCAGAGATAAGATCTTCCCGAAGTGCAACTTCGCTAGAGATAGATCTCTCTGAGAAGCGACCTTAGCTAGAGATAAGATCTCTCCCGAGAAGCAACTCTCGTTAGAGATAAGATCTCCAGAGGGCGACCTCGCTAGAGATAAGATCTCTCCTGAGCGACAACCTGCGTCAGAGATAAGATCTCTTCCGAAAACGACTTCGGCAGAGATAAGATCTCTCCCGAGTGACAAACTTTCGGCTAGAGATAAGTCTCTCTCGGAAGCGACCTTAGCTACTCGGCTAGAGATAAGATCTCTCCCGAGAAGCAACCTCGGCCTCAGCTAGAGATATCTCCCGAGCGTCAACTCGGTAGAGAATAAGATCTCTTCCGAAAAGAGACTTCGGCCAGAGATCAAGACTTCCGAAAAGCGGCCCGTGCGCAGAGATAAGATCTCTTCTCGAGAATAACTTCGGCTCTCTCGAGAGACTAAGATCTCTCTCCGAGTGACAACTTCGGCTAGAGATAAGACTCTCCTGAGAAGCGACTCGATCAAAGATCTCTTCCGAGAAGCAACTTCGCCAGAGATTAAGATCTTCTCGAAGAGCATCTCTCCCAGACAAGATCTGATAAAGGCCAGCCAAGATAAAATCTCTCATAGATAACTCTCAAAGAGAAATCTCCGAGCGACTCGGTCAGAGATAAGATCTCTTCCGAGTGATAACTTCGGCTAGAGATAAGATCTCTCCGAGAAGCGACCTCGGCAGAATAAGATCTCTTCCGAGAAGCGAGCTCCTTCGGCCAGAGATAAGATCTCTCTCCGAGAAATGACCTCGGTCAGAGATAAGATCTCTTCCGAGAGAAGGCCTCGTTCACAAAGGATGAGATGGGAGGAGAGGTGCGGATGACGGTCTGTATGTACACCTACAGTCCGTTAGGAACAGGAGGAGAACCTCATCCTAATGCGAGTAAAGTCGAAGGCCTCGTTCATAAAGAACGAGATGGAGGGAGACGGACGATGGTTTGAATGTGCCCCCACAGCCCGTTAGGAGTAGAAGGAGGATCTCATCCTAACGCGAGCAAAGTCGAAGGCCTCATTCACAAAGGACGAGATGGAGGAAGAGGCATGGATGATGGTCCGTATGTGTTCCCACAGTTCGTTAGGAACAAGAGGAGGATCTCGTCCTAACGTGAGCAAAGTCGAAGATCTCGTTCACCTTAGACGAGATGGGGGGAAGACGGACGATGGTCCGAATGTGCCCCCACAGTCCGTTAGGAACAGGAGGAGGACCTCATCCTAACGCGAGCAAAATCGAAGGCCTCGTTCACAAGACGAGATGGGGGGAGACGGACGATGGTCCGAGAATGTGTCTCATAGATCCGTTAGGGATAGAAGGAGAATCGTCTAGAGCGAGCAAATCAAGTTAGGAAGGAGAACTCGTTGAATCGAGCGCCACACTCAACTCGGCCAAAAAGAGATAGGATCTCTTCGAGTGCGCCAATCAGCTGGAGAGTCGACTCGACTAGGATGAAACTTCAACTTCCCACTTCGCCAGAGATAGAATTCGAAGAAATCTCGTCCTGAGATCAGATCTCCTTCGAGCTTTGACCTGAACCAGACGGGGTCAGAGGAGACTTCGGCAGTGCTTTCTGTACTCCCTTTCTCGTTTTTTGAAATTGGGGGGGGGGCTTATTGTGAATAAAACCCGCTCCTATCTCAAAATTAGTTCGGTGCCTAGCCTGATGTGGCCAGTAGCCCGAAAGAGCTTCAGAATGGATCTCGCCTGTACTGTTCGGCTCGAACTATTACAGTTTCAAACTCCTTACTCCGAGTCGAACACAATCCCACTCACGTCCGAGCTCTCTTCGAACCCATTCAGTTTCAAGCCGAATACTCTAAGGTTGAGCTCCTGGATCCAAGCACGCAGGGTTTAACGGGAATCCCCAGCGTCCGAAATTCCAGCGGTATCCCTCGGTCAACTCTAAGCGATGCTAATTCAGTCAGTGAAGCTAAGCTCTCTTCTTCTTTCCGAACCGCTCCTCATTTCCGACTCACTTCATTCCTTCAATCTGGCCGGATGATAGCTGACCACTCTCTCCTTAGCCCATGCGCCCCCACGATCCTGCTAGCCATCCATCTTACCCGCCGAACGGGACTTTGTTTTGGTAGATCCCAACGGTATGGCCGACCTCACTCAGCTCCACCTTCACTACGCAACTCGAACTCTCTCCAAGCTCGAAATCATTTCATCAAACACTTAAGGAGATGTGAGGTGGGGTAGCCAAATCCCCTATATTCGAACTAACTCATAGGGCTCCAGCGAATCCGCTGCGCTATTTCTTGATGTCAGAGCCTGCAAGGTGACCATTTTGAACTACAACTATCTTCGAAACCGCGAGCCGAAACTGTATCAGCATTAGACACTATCCAGCGAACCTCTAACAGATAGACTGTCTGCTCAGATGGACCTGGGTTGCTGGGATGAAGCAGAGCAGATGGATCTATGATGGGGATTGGACGTCGATCGTTTGGTCAAAGCTCTCTGGAAGGCATTTCTGCTAAAAAAATTTAGAGAAAAGAAGAGATCTAGAGGAGAGAAGAGAAGTCATTACCGAGATCTTTAAGAATAAAGAACCTCAAAAATGGAGGTTCAGTGTCTCTTCCTCTAGCGCCAATTCTGTTGCATCTCTTGACATCGAATCAGCTAGAAGGAGGAAAGGGTCACCGAAGGTGACTAAAATAAATTTTCATCCGAAGTCGGTGGCTCCAGCAGGACCTTCCGAGTTCCAATCATCTCTTCTGCTAAAATAGAGTGCGTAGGACATGAAGTGAGCTTTGAGCTTTAGAGGGGAGAGGAGAGCTTTGGAGAAATTATATCTGAGGTTTTCTTTTATAGATGAAGCTTGATGATGTGTGACCATACCCATCTGGGCGGCTCTTAGTCGCAGGAATTTGGTAGGAGAGAGTGGTGTCACAGGCTGGTACTGGCGGTCATATCGTCGATCGTGGGCCGCATGAAACTGGTTATGGAGAGAGTGATGTTCCAGACTATAGCAAAAGCATCTGGTCAGGGCGCATGGGACTTATTATGGAGGAGAGGAGGACCGCCAGATTGGTAGTGGTGGCCATACATCGAGATTCAATAGTCGTAGTTCGAGGGAGGCGTTGGTGGTGAAGAACCTCCGTTATTCCATTTTGAGGAAGCTCGAACTCCTAATAGAATATATGTCTGGTGGGATATAGTAAAGAGATAATCCGGACGAGGAAAAAGTTTGGGGGTAGTTTCGATCGAAGAAAAGTTTAAAAGAGTCCAGCTGTTGTAGGTTTCGACCAAAAGAAGAAGCTCGAAAGTTCTCTCGTAGGCACGATTTGAGGAGCGCGGAGGAATTCGGTCTCATGGGCATCTAGTGGAGGAGTATGGGAAGTTTGGCTCTTTGGAGTCCGCCTGAGAGGGCAAGTCGGCTATCGTGGGAGTCTGACTGAAGCTTGACCATGAGTTCGATTGGTTGAAAATTCACTACGACACGCTGAGAGTTAAAAGGGGGCTTCGAGAAGTTCGACCAGTTGAGAAGTCAGCTAAGACTCGACTTGCTGGAAAACTCGACCGCTGGAAAGTTCGATTGGGGCTCGGCCGCTAAGGCTCTCCATGACTACCGATTGCATTAGGCTGAGCATCAGACTGGACTTCGATAGGAGTGGGATTTATTCCCAACAGTATGCATTTAGTACTATATAATAGATTTTTGATACATTCTTGGAGTATTCTGAATACTTTATTGTATGCACTTAGTATTGTACAATAGAAAATGATACATACCTTTGACATAGAAGAATTTAGTACTACAATATAAGTTGTTGATACATTCTTAGATATTTTGGATGCTTTATTATATGTACTTAGTACTGCATAATAGATTTTTAATACATCCTTAGGATGTTCTGGATACTTTAGTATATGTACTTAGTATTGTACAATAGAAAATAGCATGCACTTTTATACATAGAAGACGAATTTAGTACTATAATATAAGTTGTTGATACGTCCTTAGAGTATTCTGGATACTTTATTGTATGTACTTAGTACTACACAATAAATTTTTGATACGTCCTTATAGTATTTTGGATACTTTATTGTATATACTTCGCACTACACAATAGATTTTTTATGCGTTCTTAGAGTGTCCTAGATACTTTATTGTATAGACTTAGTACTGCATAATAAGAAATGATATATACCATTAGCACGTGGGAGATGTTTCTAATATATACTTGCTAACACTACTTTCAGGTATTGACCAAATATCCAGCATTATACAAAAAATATTGGTGTGTAGTTTTCAAGTTTTTTGCATATGCTACAATGTAAATGGAGTTCAAACAATATTTTCACGATATAGTCTCTAAGATGCCATTGGCCAAGGATTGGATCTTAAGTATTCAACCTATGCAATGGGCTAATATATTTTTCATAGATTGTATGTGGGGAGTGATGGACAATAACTTGGCAGAATCTTTTAACCGATGGATCTTAGCTGTGAGGTTTTTTTCTATAACATCTTTGGTGGACCACATGAGATCACGAATTATGAAAATGCATCATCAAAAGCGCAAGTAAAGAGCAAAATGGTAGGGTCGTCTTTATCTCAAACAATAAAGGAAGCTTCAAAAGAACCATCGAGAGGGCCGCATGTTAAGCCTTCACATGGTGAGTAGAATAAAGTATAAGATGTTGAAAGAGGAAGAATGACATGCAGTTGATTTATTGGACAGAACATGCACTTACAAAAAATGGCAATTGAAAATGATTCCTTGCAAGCATGTTTGCGCATCCATTGAAGAAAAGGATGACACTCTCCACTCTTATTATGATGACTTCTTTATACTGTTGAGATACACTAACTTGCATATAGAACAAACATCAATCCTATCCGCATGACTAAAATGTCATCTGCTACCACCTTAATGCAAGTGATCAATATTATGCCACCTATGGCTGCATTGCGAACAGCCATCCTAGGACTAGGAGGTTTCCATCTCTAATTGATATGCGTCTAACTAGGTGTATGAGTTGTCACCAAATCAGTCATAATCGACGCACATGCATGAAGAGAATCTCTTAGGAGCTTAGATATTTTGTTTTATTTTGAAATTATATTTCAGGGGTCTTATTTTGGGGTATCGACTGCATTTGATACTTATTTTATTATGGTGATATTTTTGAATACTAATACTACGTTAAAGCCATACGATGTGGTTGGTGATATTTTTGGATACTACTCAATTGGCTAATTATACGTTTCTGAATGATCCTAAAATTGTATTATTACATGATGATACTGCACTCTATAATTGTCAATTACTTTTGGATACTGTAATTGGCTAATTATCCTCATCTAAATGATATCGATATTGTGTTATTATATTATGATACTGTATTCTATAATTAGTGATATTTTCATATGGCCAACTATTGTTATCTTATTATGCTGCAATGAAGGCATTTGATACCGTGTTGTTGTCTTATGTTACTATAATAAAGGCATTTGATACTGTCTTGATGAATTATTTATTATTTTATATTAAGAACTCTAGTTGTTATTTTATTTATCTTATTTGTCTAACATGGTCGATATTTTCTTTCGATATTTTCATTGTCCTATAACAACGATAAGCATAATAAACGGAAGAGGGGGTAGGACATCGAGAGTGTACAAAACAATAAGGAGGGCTAGGATTACTATTTAAATATAGTAGTTGTGCTATATATTAATAATTATTTTATAATATTATTATACTATTAATAATACTTTATTATGGAAGAAAGTTTGATGGTTGTCTGCTATCAACAAATTTTTATGTATGCTTGTGGTTGTAATATGCATTCTTTTACTAGCATTAATCTTTTTATAATATTTTTAGTGTCGTATGATTTTAGTTTAATATTGTATGATTTATGATCAAGAAAGTATGTTTCATCGACTATACAGTATAGTTTATGATCAAGCAAGTATGAAGTATGCCATCGAGCCAAACATCATTCTGCAACATTCAAGGATATTAGCAAAATATAATGATTGAATCAAAACATCACGTATGGTAACATTGAAATGTAATATTATTTTATGATAGCATAGTATTATGTTATAATAGTGTAGTATTATTTTATAATAATAAAATATTATATTATAATAGTGTAGTATCACTTTATCCAATAGCGTAGCATTAAGTTAGGATTATCTAAGAGCGTTAATGATGTATCTTACCTTATACTTAAAAAATATTATTGAATATTTATATATTTATTAAATAATATTTAAGAATATTGAAAAAATACATGAAGATTGTGCAAGATTTAAATTATAGTAACATTGAAGTATGTCATTGAGCTAAATATCATTCTACAACATCCAAGGATATTAGCAAAATATAATAGTTGAGTCAAAACATCACGTATGGTAACCTTGAAATGTGTCATAATATCTAACATTGTCTTAAATGTTCTTTATGACTTTTGTATGAGAATCAGATGATGTTTAATATGAATGAATATAGAATGATATAGTATTCTTATATGAAAGTATGGTATACTCCTATCATAGTATTATTTTATAATAGTAAAGTATTTTTTATAATAGTATAGTATCACTTTTTATTAGTATAGTGTTGCTTTATAATATAGTACTATTTTGTAATAGTATAGTATTATTTTATAATAGTATACTATTGCAAGCTCAGAAGTGGCACTCTCAAATTTTAAAAATATAAGAAGACAGATCATGAAAAGATATAAGTGAGCCAAAAGAGAAATCAGATCTCCTAACAAAGTTTAGAAACTAGGTCGGCTCATCCTGAGACTGAGCCGGCTAAGTTGAAAATTAGGCCAGCTCAGTCCAGAACTATCGGCTAGGTCTCAAAGAAAAATTTAGATAGAAAGCAGCATTTTCAGACTATTGGCATGGTACACAATTGGCTCGACTCAGTCTGGGACTGAGCCAGACTGAGTCGATCCACTCGTAGGTTAGCCAGCTCAGTCTAAAACTGGGCTCGCTCAATTTTCATGGATTATTTTTTTATGTAAATGAGTTGTTTGGATTTAGAGAGTTTTTCTATGAGCTTGGGCTTGATCCTTTTGTAAAATATATATACTGAAAGTAGGTCAAGATTGTAATGAGACTGAAATATACTGAATAAAAGCTCTTTTCTTCCAAATTTTTTTTCTTCTCTTCTTCTCTATTCCTTGAATTATTTGATCGTGCTTCCACAGAAATCTCTGAAAAGTACTTTCTTATTGCTTGATAAGTCATTGGTGGCCACACCGATCCATGTGGGAAGAGCGCGCATTTTCGACAATTTAGTATTAGAGCGGTGTTGCATGGAATGAAAGAAGACACCGAGGATTTACTATATTTAGGATCTGTTGCATCAGGTTTTATCCTAAAACTTCTAGTTTGCTTCATGGTTGTCTCTAAATTGAGGTGGAGATTGTTTACACTGAGAAATGGTGATATAGAAGTTTGAAAAGAGGATCTAGGGCTAGTTAGATCTTCTTTGAAGAATAGTTTTGCTGGTGTGTGTGATCGTGAAGGATGTTAGAAATCTGTTCTTAACTTATTTGAAGTCATGGGATCAAGTGGATTCAAGATGAATTTTGAGAAGTTCGATGATAAGGAAAACTTTATCCTATGGTAACAAAGAGTAAAGAACTTGTTGGTTTAGCAGAGGATTTATAAGATCTTGATAAAAGAAAGGCCAAAAAAGATCAGTACTAAGGATTGGAAGGAGTTAGAGAAAATTACTTTTAGCACAATCCGAATGTGCTTGGTCGATCAGATTTTGTCCGAAGTTTACATAGAAACTACGGCAAAAGGGCTCTGGAAGAGACTGAAGAACATATATATGGGAAAGAATATAACGAATAAGCTATGGTTGAAGAAATAATTGTATAGTCTGAGGATGCCCGAAGGCGGAGATCTTGTTGCACATATCTAAAGGTTCAATCAGGTGTGTTCTGAGGTGATAAGTTTGGATATGAAGATCGATGAGGAGGATCGGGCATTGCTGCTATTATGTTCTCTCTCAGGTTTATATGATGGTCTCATAACAACTTTAGTTTATGAGAAGAAGATCCTAAACTATGAAGAGGTTGTTGGTGTGCTCAGATCAAATAAGCAAAGAAAAAAAATCTGCAAGAAAGACCCTAAGTTTGAGATCTTGACTGTGAATGAAAGATAGGAAAGATCAAAAGAGAAGATAAGAAAAAAATTCAAAGATGGGTCAAAGTCTTACGATTAGAGAAAAATGATATTAAAATATTATAAATATCATCAGTCTGAATACCTAAAGAGAGAGATTGTCCCTTTTTGAGATCGAAAAAAGAAAAAGCCAGTAAAGAAGATGATACAGCTTCTGTGAGCAGCGGAGAAGATCTACTAGTTATATCAGATGGATCCACAGAGTGTGATACTATGTGGATATTAGATTCAGTATGCTCGCATCACTATACTTCTCATCAAAAGTGGTTTGCTGTCTACCAGAAGGTCGATGGTGGAAATATCAGTCTTGAAGATGATCATCCATACAAAGTAGCTGGAATTGGCTCTATCAGGATGAGGATGTATGACGAGATCATTCATACATTATTAAATATCAGGCATGTACCAGAGTTAAAAAAGAATTTGATTTTTTTAAGCTACTTGGAGGAGCGGAATTATGCTTTTAGTAGCCAGACTGAGAGTGAATGTCTGAAAATTTTCAAGAAAGCTTTGATGGTGATGAGAGATAGAAGATCGAGCAACAATCTTTATAGAATGGAAGGCTCAGTGGTAAATGATAATGCAAAGGTGCTAGCAGTAGCACAGGAGGACCAGATTTTATATCAACTATGGTACTATCAAATAGATCATATGAGTGACCGTGGGTTCACTGAACTAAGCAGAAGAGGTATGATCCCAGCCTTAAAGAAGGAGGATACATATCTTTGTGAGCCGTGCATCTTTGGCAAATAGCATAGGACAAAGTTTGCCAAAAGTACCAAGCACAGCGAGGGAGTGCTGGATTTAGTGCATTCGGATGTATGGGGACTAGCTCCTGTATCAGCTAGAGATGGGGCAAAATACTTTATCACTTTCATTGATGATTTCTTAAGGAAGGTGTGGATTTATCTGATTAGAAAAAAATCAGAGATGTTTGCCCAGTTCAGAGCTTGGAGAGCTGAAGTAGAGGAGTTAGAAAGACAGGTGAAGTATCTGAGGTCGGACAATAGAGGGAAGTATACTAACCTAGAGTTCAGGAGGTACTGTAAGAAAAATAGCATCAAACACCATTACACAGTGAAGATGACTCTCCAGTAGAATGGTGTCGCGGAAAGAATGAATCGGACATTGACCGAAAAGATATGGAGTTTGAGGCTACAGACATCACTCCTAAAGTCCTTTTGGGGTGATGCTCTAACTTTTTCTTTTTTTTTTGTGAATAGGTCTCCTCATTATAAGCTGAATGGAGGCATTCCAAAGGAGGTCTGGAGTGGAAAGAAGGTGGAGCTTGACCATCTGAAAGTCTTCGATTGCGTAGCTTATGCACATGTGGAGGCAATCGAGAGGAGCAAATTAGATTTGAAATCTCAAAAGATGACATTCATAAGATATCCATAAGGAGTCAAGGAGTACCTGCTATGGAGCTCTCAGGTACAGAAGTCAGTGATCAGTAAAAATATTATTTTTGATGAGAAGAGCATCTTAAGGAGGTCTGGGATAGATGAAACTGAAAAAATAAAGATGAACAGCGGTGGCCAGTTAGAGAATGATGGCATGCAGGTTACATCCACTTACATGAGTATTTCTGTTGAGGTGAAGCTGGGTAGAAATGTATTATCTTAGATTGAAAATCAGCATAAAGAATTGACAGTTCAGACAGTGTGCAGGAGCAACCACAGATATCAAGCAGAGATGTGCTAATGGAAGTAGCTTTGCACAAGCCCCAGCATACTATTAGGAGGCCGATCAGATATGGCATTGATGAGGTTATCTCCTATGCACTCATCACTACTAATGGAGATTCAGAGAATTATGCAGAGGCCATAGAGAGTGAGGATCATGATTCATGGATATAGGCCATGATGAAGGAGATGGAATTACTTGAGAAGAATCAGACATGATAGCTGATAGATCTTCCAGAGGATGCTCGACCTATTGGCTCAAAGTGGATATTCACAAAGAAAGAAACACCTTCAGAATAAGGTGGAGTCAGATTCAAAGCAAGGCTGGTAGCAAATGGATACTCACAAAGGAAAGAGATTGACTATACAAAAATTTTCTCTCCTATAGTACGTCATACATCTATTCGAATTTTACTGTCATTGGTGGCGCAACATAATATGGAATTGGAATAGATGGACGTGAAGATGGCCTTCCTTCATGGGATTTTGGAGGAAAGAATCTATATGAAGTAGCCAGATAGTTTCATGGAGATGGGATAGAAAGAAAATATGTGTTTACTCAGGAAGTCTTTGTATGGCTTAAAACAATTCCCTCGTCAGTGGTATCGAAGGTTTGATAGCTTTGTCTTGAGCCTGGGTTTCAGTAGATGTGAACATGATTGTTGTATTTAAGTCAAGAATGTAGATGAGGATGCCCTGTATCTATTATTGTATGTAGATGATATGCTCATAGTCAGTAGAAGCATGGATACTGTGAAAAGGTTGAAAATAATATTATCATCTGAGTTTGAGATGAAGAATTTGGGTCCAGATGAGAAAATTCTTGGAATAAAGATTTGCAGAGATAGGTTCAAAAGAGTGCTCCATTTGTCATAAGAAAAGTATGTTCAAAAGATTCTGAAGAGGTTTGGGATGGAGAAGGCCAAACCTGCAGAGACGTCATTGTCGAGCCATATGTCTCTCTTCAAGTTACAGAGCCCCCAGTCAAAAAAGAAGAGAGAGTACATGGAACGAGTTCCTTATGCAAATGTTGTAGGCAGTATGATGTACACTATGATATGCTATAAATTAGATATAACATATACAGTGAGCACGGTTAGTAGATACATGGCTAACCCTAGGAAGAAATATTGAAAAGCATTGAAATGGATATTGAGATATCTGCATGGAACAAGAAATTATGGTTTGGTATTTGGTTGGCAACCGGGAGGATTTGAAGAACAATCTATGAAGATGTATAAAGGTTCAGATCCTTTGAAAGAGTTTGTTGATACAAATTATACCGATGATCTTGATACAAGGAGAACTACTACTGGATACCTCTTCTGCGTATATGATGGACCGATGTCTTGGTGATCAATCCTTCAGCTAATCATGGCCTTGTCTACCATAGAGACTGAGTACATTGGGATAACAGAGGCTGCAAAGAAAGTCTTTTAGCTTAGGAGGCTGATTGATGAGTTGGGGGTGGAGCAGAGCAAGATTACACTATTCAGTGATAGTTAGAGTGCTCTATTGTTAGCACAGAATTCAGTCTATCATGCACGTATAAAGCATATAGATGTGAGGTACCACAGGATTAGAGAGCTGATGGAGAAAGGTGAAGTGAAATTGATAAAAGTTCATACCAAGAAGAATCAATTTGATGCACTTACGAAGGTACTCTCCAGAGACAGTTTTCAGATATGTGTGGCACAGATAGATCTATTGAGTAGAGATGAGTTCACAAGGACTTGGAAGCACCAAGATGGAGAATGCAAGCTCAGAAGTGACACTCTTAAGTCTTAAAAATATGAGAAGATATATCATGGAAAGATGAGAGCAAGTCGGAAGAAAAATTAGCTCTCCTAGCAAAGTTTAGAAACTGGGCCGGCTCACCCTGATATTGAGCTGGCTAAGTTAAGAACTGAGCCGGCTCAGTCTAGGACTGAGACGGCTAGGTCTCAGAGAAAAATTTAGATAGAAAGCGGTATTTTCAGATTGTTGGTATGGTATACAACTGGGTTGACTTAATTTTCGTGGCTGTTGGTATGGTACACAACTGGATCGGCTCAATCGTAGGTTAGCCAGCTCAATCTGAATCTGGGCCGGCTCAGTTTTCGTGGGTTATTATTTTATGTACATGGGTTGTTTGAGTTTGGAGAGTTTTTCTATGAGCTTGGGCTTGATCCTTTGTAAAGTATATATACTGAAAACAGGTCAAGATTGTAATGAGGCTGAAATATACTGAATAAAAGCTTTTTTCTTCCGAAAATCTCTTCTCTTCTTCTTTATTTTCTGAATTATTTGATCGTGCTTCCGCATAAATCTCTAAGAAGTATTTTCTTGTTGCTTAGCTAATCACCGACGATCATGCCGATCCGTGTGGAAAGAGCGCGCATTTCCAACAACTATTATGTTATAATGGTGTAGAGTTACTTTATTCAATAGCATAATATGAAGTTAGGATTATCTAAAAGCATATTATATCATTGGAGTATGGCATGCTCCTTGTGCAGTATTATTTATGACTAGTGCAATATATTATTTTTACAATGAAGTATCAATTATAGTATCAAAACGATAATATATCATAGTATTATTAATAACAAAATGACAACTTTCTAAAATTCATCAAAAATCAGGAACATAATGCCTATACCTCAAATGTCTAAAATATTCAATAATAAAATAATGTTTAATCGTTATGTCGCTCAACTATGTATTTTTCAATGCTTTTTCTTCAAGTGCTTCTATGATTCATCAGAATATGGTATGCCATATGAGCCCTGTACCAGTCTATGTTGCAAGTCTTCATCACTATCCAGAATTTCTCATGAGGACTCAATCCATAAGCAAATATGAACCCCATAATTAACATCTAGATCCCAATAATTTGATATGTGCTCCACAGAGTAGTCTTCAAGCACAATATCTTGAAAATATTTCAACCATAATCTGAAGAAGCTCCCCTATGTCAAATCATTTATATTTATTAGTGCTTATTTGGCAATATAAAAGAATGAATAATAGAATTGAGATTTTGTACTTACAATGGTTTCAGCAGTTCTTTTTGCTACTGAACTTTTTATAGAATCATAGTGCAAAAATTTTCGATGCATAGTATCAAATACCAAAAGATGCCAGTGTCACTTATCAGTGGTATTGAGTGGAAGTATTATATAGTGGCATGTAGCATGTAAAGAAAAATATGGTTGAAAGATAAATGCATGATGCTTGTCATCCTCCTATGATTTTTGTTCATAGCATCTTTATCTGGAGGTTTATCTTGTTTCTAAAAATGGTTTAACATCTCATGCTACCAACAATTAAAAAGAACAATATGTTAGCATCGTAATATCATTATACAAAGCTCAATATCAATATCATTATACAATTCATACCATAGACTTTGTATGCATGTAGGAGATGTTACATTGTCTATTAGAGCCTTCTTCATTGGATATAGTTTTCATTATACGCATTCAATAATTGATTACATGTTCATACATACAAATAGAATTCATAAACTTTAGAAGGAGAACTTTGCACTATTATTGTCCTATAATATAATTCACTTATATCATCAGATATCGACTCTAAAAATAATAATTTGCATAGGCTCAGCCCTTCAACCAATACAGAACCATATATGGTATTCTTGTTCCATACAAGATCCTTAAAAATGATAATAATTCACTTACAAGTACTAGAGAAAAATAATAATTTTAAATATAAAGTGTGCTTACATGCCAAAAGTATTAATTGCACATGTGGTTGTAATACATGAGATAGAAAAAGTCTATCACCACACGCTCTTTTTCTATTATTAGATTGCATCCTAGATACTTATGGTTGTCTTTGTACTTATCTCAAGCCATGCCAACATCCATTACAGTAACATTCTGCATATAATAAAGTATTAGTTGACACTTAAAAAGTATCAAATAACTTAAATAAAATATCAACTAACTATAAAGCAATGCCAATATACTATTAGAGAAGTATCAGAAAGTTGCCACAGCAGTTTCAAAAAAATAAAGATAAGAAAGTATCATTTAGCAAGAGAAACATGCTAGATGATAGTAAGAGAAATGACTCAGTGTAATATAATAGAGTAATAACAAGAAGTATTAGAAAACCAAAGACAGTGAAGTATTACATAAGATTATAAAAGTTTCAGATAACATAAAGAAAGTATCGATATGGACAAAAAAATATTAAAAATCAGAACCATTAGGGATAGTATCAGAAAACTATAATGGTATTAGAACATAAAAAATTAGCATAGGTAGTATCAGAAAATTTATTAGCAGATGTTCACCTTCTCACTAGGAGCAGCTGCAATTATCATAGGATTTTTATGCCCTCTCTTGTACGTCCTATCTACTTGATAATCTTTCAATATTTTAGTTAATGTCAATTTCTTATCCATCATCTACTTCAATCTCTTGACAATTGAAAAAGAGCATCCATTTGTCCTCACTGTCAGCATCCTTATTACCCCCATGACCTCCACCAAGGTCAAGGTTATCATGATGATGATCATCATTATCATTCTTACTCTTATTTTTTTCCTGCTCCTCATCCTCCTCTTCTTCTTCCTCCTCTTTCTTTCCCTTCTTTGCCTCCTCTTTTTCTTCTTCTTCTTCCTCTTATTCTTGTCCCTCATTCTCCTCATCATCCTTTATCTCTCCTCCTCCTCCTTCAATCTTCTTCTTAGAGCTAGCATCATCCTCATCCTCATCGTTAGATATGGGTACATATGATTCGGACTCAGAGTTGGATGAGTCAAAACCATAAAACACCACTTCATGATTTTTTCTTTCCAAAATGCAGCAAAACTTTTTATAATTCCTCTTCAATAATTTGATCTTCACTTCAAAATCTCCTCATTTTTCTTCTTATTGCTTTCTTGAAGTATCTCAATCCTCTGCACAAGATTCTGGAAGTCCACATCATGAGATGTACCAGCAACATCTATTTGTTTCTTTATTCTTCTCTCCCCTTCGATTTTAGCAATCCTATCAGTATGCACCAGAATAACATTTGTACCAATAGATGCTCCACTTCCGAGGTACTTATGCTCGAAGGGGGTGAGCCGATACTTCTTGATCTGATGAAAATATAAAGTATCAATAAGTCAATATTATTACATTTTAAGATTGTATGATATCAGAGGATTCCAGTACAAAATAACATATGATAATATTATCTTATCGATTGTAATCCCAGTGATCTTCTTTTCAATCTTGTTAATGTCTCTCGACCATTTCACCTTCCTCTTGAAGAGATGAGGCTTTGTTGTCCTATCACCTCGAGGTGTTAAAATGAAGGAAACCCTCTTTAGAAACCAAGCATGCATCAAACAATAATAAAAGATATTAGAAAGCTTATTGTTACTATAAAGTTATTCACTATAAAATATAAAATTAATATAGTATAATTGCACTTGATACTTACCAACAAACCAATACCATAACCATTTAAGTAATCGGATGATGGCCTCACCTTATTCTCCTAGTCATGTATCGCTTGACGACTGGATATGATGTTCTTCATCAAAAATATATAAATGATCGTCCTCTAGTTGAAGTCACATAAGTTATCAATATGGTCAACATATTGATGTACAGACTATGGCATCGCACATGTAGACATCAGGATGAGTATAATGTTTAACATAGCCAACACAAAGATATGAACAAAAAACTTCAACTTTTTCTCCCCTTTAAGGTCAACATAGAGCTTTAATAGTTTTTTAAGGTAATTTCTGTGTCCTTCGTCTTGAAAATCCTCAAGAAATTCATTATATGTTTCAGCTTTCGGGAGTGCCCCCTCCTTGTCAAGTTCCACCAGTAGGCCGATGAGAGGGAGGCCAAGCATTGCGGTAAGCTCGTCCTTTTCAAGCTTTAGTTGTAAGCCGTTGCCGATGATGAATATATCTTTTTGCTCATCGAACTGCTTGATGAGCATATGCAACCAAATTGAGCTAATTGATAAGTTTGGGATATCAAAGAAGTGTGCAAATGGTGTCTTCTATATAAGCTCCATTTGCACATCTAATATTGATTCCTTTATGCTCTTCTTCCCTTTCTCTTTTTCATTCAAGATTCTATATAACCAACTTGGAGAGCATTTACTCTCCAACCTTCCAATCTCAATTGACTTTTTTCTTCTTACTTCACCTTTTTGTTTGTTGGGTGAGAAAGTACTTGCTTTGTTCAAAGTCTTAGTCCTCTTATATTTTTTTTGAACCTGTAGCACAATAAAATATAAAGAACAAGATAATATGGATCCATTAAAACCTAATATAGCATAAAATAAAATTATTATAGTACCGATCTAACTCAAAATAGTATTATTTGTAATTAACATAATATAAAACTCACATAGAAGACATAGAATAAGATATTAAAGTTTTATTTCATTACCATAATCTTAGTAGGAATTGTGTGCATCAGTGGCCCTAACTTTGAATTTTTTGTAGAGATATCTTGCACTTAGATTAGCACTGCCCACAAAGTTAATAGGAGCCTTTCCATCTTGTTGGGTGGAGCGTGAGCACAAGTGTAGCGTTCCCCAGCCTTAGGAACATGAGAAGAAAGGCCAAGAGAAGAAGGAGGCAAACCAGCAGACAAATCAGCCTGGATAGCAGAGTTTCAACAACTTAGTCAACCCATCATGAGACTAGATCAACTAAGTTAGAAGATGGGTCGATCCAGTCTAGGACTGGATCGACTATGTCTCAGAAAAAAGGCTAAATAGAAAGTAGTATTTTTAAGACTGCTGGCACGGTACACAGGTTGGTCGACTCAGTAATTTTATAAGCCAACTTAGTCGCAGGTGAATTGATACAGTCTGAGATTAGATCGACTCAGGGATGCGAGATCAGAACTATATGTAGGTCTGTTTGAGTTTGGGAGTTTTTCTTTGAGCATGTAATGTACAAGAAAACATCTAGTGGAAAAGATAACCCTCTTTTCTCGTTCAAGGACTATAAGCCCTAAAACCATATGAAAGTACTAAATATGCACATCAATATTCAATTAATGCACAGTGCAGTATAAATTACCTTTCACTTGTATCAATTAAGCATGCAATTTGAATTATTTTTTATTCAATTAAGAACAACAAAAATTTGAATTAAATCATACATTTCTAGGGTTTCAATTGGGAAAAAAATGCTTATTGGTTGGGATTTCTTAGGTAGACCTTCGGGCGTAGACATTGCTCCGGTGTAATGGAGGGAGACAGAAGCACCGATGGAGAGACGAAAAGTATACTTCTTCAGCATCATGGGAGGAGGTGGAAACTGAAGGAGGGATCAACAAGATGGAGGGAGGTAGCCACCGGTGAGGGGATCAACAAAATGAAAGGAAGAGGCCTCCAACAGGACAGCAATGTGATGGGAGAGAGATCGATAACGAGACAAGCACTACGCTTCTTTAGCATGATGGGGGGAGGCGGCGTGATGGAGGGAGGCGACAACCAAAAGGAGGATCAATAAGATGGAGGGAGACGACCACTGATGATGGGACCAACGAAATAGAGGGAAGAGACCTCCGATGGGACAATATTAATATGATGGGGAAGGGATCGACGATGAGACAAGCACCACATAGGTACGATGGCTTATGGTGATCGTGTTGGAGATTGACGAAGCAAGCGGTGATTATTTTAGAGGGTGAGATAGAGAATGAAATTTTAAATTATTTAAAATTTTGTAAGGATAAATTGATAATCTCGCAGTATCCGGATAGTTTCTTTTAAATTAGATTTCTAATGGTTACCATCTTTTACTTAAAACTGAATCGAATAGCTACTTAGTTTAAAGTAGAAATAAAATTTTTTTCCTAATTTTTGATATATTATTTATAATATAAAATAATTTTTATAAAAAAATTTTATTATTGCACGTGTGCAGAGAGTGCAATTGATCAATCGATCATTAGTCATTACTCGCATGTTACGTTACAAATGAGACTAATGTCGAAGGTTCATTTAGTTTTCAGGTATGGTCCATATAGTGGCAGGCCCATGAAACGATGCCAACCCTACTATAAAAGGAACGCGTCGCCGGCTCTCTTGATCCAAAGGCCGCTAAAACCCTTAATCTCCACTCCTCCGCTTCCTTCCAAATTCTCACTCGCCGACCCAAGCCATTTCCTTGTTGCCCAAATGACGGATACCGACGCAGCGGCGGCGCCGTCGGTTCCGGCGGAAGAAGAAGCGTTGAAGGGAGCGGAGGCTCTCCACGAGGACGCCACGGCTGCCGTTGAATCGTTCGTGCCCAGCGAGATCGCGCCCTCCGCTACGGATCATAAGAGGAAGCTGGGCGATCTCGAGCCCCACGAGGACGAAGAGGCCCCACCCAAGAAGCAGGAGGTCGCGATCGACGCCCCGGCGGTGGTCGCCGATGAGTCGGGGCCGGAGGCGAAGGAGATCGCCGCCGGCGCCGGCGAGGCCGAGCCTGCCCTCCCGGAGGGAGAGATCGACGGGTCAGGTAATGGTCATAATGATTTCGTTTATTACGCTCAATGATTAGGCTCGGTTCGTTCTGGTTGACGTTTTCTTGATTTCTCGGTCCTTCTTGGAGCTTAGGGTTTTATCACCCTAGAATACAGGTTGTTGATTAGGGCTCTAAATTTTATCTATTTTTAGGATTTTTCCGACATTTGATTTGGTTTCAGAAGCCTTGTGATCTGTGATCTATCTCATAGGAATGCTAACCAGTGAGATTCCAGCTGCAGCGTTTGACAAGGCGAAATCGGATGACATGCTGGCCACTGAACCAAAGCCAGAGGAGATTGATGCCGAGCAACTGCTACCGGATGAAGGAACTGGTGGATTGGGTATTTCTCTCCATTAATTTCTTTCCTCTTCTTCATTTAGGTGGTTGGGTCTCCCACTCTTGCCCCATCGGAATGGAATCCACTCTATGAGTGTCGAGAAAAAGGGGAAAAAAAAAGACTTTTACCTTCCAGCAAACGGAGCTTTGTTCCTAAACGGCATTCCTCACCTACTTCATAGGTCGTGGAATGTTTCATTGGAAAAAAATCACAAAATCGACTGCCATTTTAGATAGAAGATGCTATTACTAATGAAATATGCATGCTACAGTCCGTAGGAATAATGGTTGTGCTAGGCATTAAAGTTCATCCAGGAAACATTTCCATTGTAAGCAAATCAATAATTTGAGGATTGATAGTCATCAAAATGAGGTTTTCATTTTGTTTGGAGCAAATACATAAAGTAGTAATTTTAACGCTGCCAACTTGTGGAAGAGGCATGTAGAGGAGCTGACATGCTGGGTGAACCTCACACCCGCCTGCTATCTTCGTCAAAATGAGGTTTCGTTTTATTTGAACTTTGAAGTAATTTCGTAGAAGAGGCATGTCACAGCTGCCCACACATGTAGTTGAGCTAACATGCCAGCTGTAACAGACACCCAGCTGCCCACATATCTTGAGGACCGATCTTCATAAATATGTGGTTTCAATTTGTTTTGAGCAAGTCCATAAAAAAAGGCATGCTATAGCTCTCCACACATGTGGACAAATTAACATGCTGCATGTACGACATGCCCACATACCTGTTGCAGCACAAACCAGTACCTGTTTGGCGTGGAAGCTACATTAAGGCCTGGTGATGCCTGCCTACCACCTAGCTTGTGGATGGTTTCCATTGACATGCATGTAAATTTGGACCTCATGTGGCTGGTAGCCTTGTGCAGTTTGTAGGTTGTAAATGCTGCTTGGCTCCCCCCTTCCCTCTTTCCTTTTTTTTTTTAAAAAAAAAAAAAAATACAGCTCTAACAAGTCGGCAGATCATTATTTTTGAGCAAATTTTTCTTAGATCACTGTGATGGTGCTGAAATTCAAACCATTGAATATGAAATGTAACAGTTATTCTCTTGTTTCTGTCGACAGCTGCTGATAGAGGTTATGAAGTGCAGAAACCTGAGGCTCCACCAATGAATGGTCAGCTTGCTTCTGCTCAAAATGTTCAGCAGGTTCCTTCAGAGAATCTTGAGAAGTCTACTCCTGAGGTTTCTCAGCAAAGTAGTCTTCCCTCAGCAGGACAGCAGCCTTTGGTTGATCTGGCAGCTTCTTCTGATAAGATTGAAGTTCCTAACAGCAAGGTGATTTCTCTTATGTGATTCTCTTATAGCCATAATTTTCCTTAGTAATTGCATGTTGTGGTAACCATCATTTGTGCATGAGATTGTTTTCAAGCAATGTTTTGAATTGCTCGAACTTGTTTCCTTACCATCCCATGCATCTGTTAAGCAATACCCTAAATTGACAAAGCTATGTACCTTTTGTAATAGTTTGCTCCTAGTTGTTAATCAGTCAAAGAAAATATGGTTCTCTCTATTTTTTCTACTGGTATCTTGATATCTTGCTTGTATAATGATAAAGTTGGGTCCGAATGACAATAAAAATTATCTTAAATAACAAAAAAGATATCAAAACTCTATCTTTCAAACCTGATAATTATTAGTGTGGCACCAAATGGTAGAGGATCTAGTGCTCATATACCATTTGTTCTAGTATTTGTTTTTAGATAGTTTTGAGATGCTTATGTTAATTACTAGAAAGCTATAACCTCGTGCTGCTTAAGGCATGGTTTTGTGGAAGAAATTATCTGCCAGTAGTATTTTGTTGGTCCATTTTGTAAGGTGGCCCAAACTAGTTGCTTTTCTTGTTCGATAAAGCTCCTATTTTAGCAAATACTACAAAGCAATTAAAAAATTCCATTTTTTTGGTTTCTTGCAATCATATTAGCGTATCTTAGAATTCATTTGTATACATTTTGTTCCTTATTTTTCTGGATTGCTTATGTACATCCAAATAATTAAAAGTTTAAAGGAAAGAAAAAATCTGAAGTCATGAAGTAGTCACATTTTATATAATGAACTATTGAAGAAATTTGGGATGTAAAAGTAATATGCATTCCTAGAGACATCAAGCTCTAGTGCTATTGCGGTTAGCACTTGCAGATGGAATTTGCACTGGATTGGCATATTAGAAGCGGAGAAGTGTAAAAATGTTGATTATATTTGGATGTTAAAATTCGTATCCATATTTGTTTTAAACTACATGGATGTAAATCGTATATCAACTATATCGTTATAAATCTGGATATAAAATGATAGTTATGCTTTATGAATCAATAAATCAAAGATACCACTGTGTAAAAGGTAAATTAATAATTTTGTCATGAGAGCTATACAAGACTAAGTAGGTTTATAAATAATACTAGGTAGTCCGATACGTATCAGATAGTTGTCCATCCATATCTTTATCCATATTTTCTTGATGGATGCAGATATGGATATTAGTCAAATGCTGCAATTTTTATTCCATATCTGGATGTTTTCCAATATAGAAATGAATCTGGACGGGTATTATCTTGCCCGTTTACACCCTTAGGTGTATGTGTAGTATGTGCAAACTTTTTTTCTTAGAAAGTGGAACATCCTGTTGTTTTCTTCAATTTAGACTGACAAAATTAGCATATTTACATATCATTTAGCTGAAACAATTTCAGCTCCTGCTACTGCATGCATTGTGTCAATCTTTTCTCAATCAAATTCAAACAAGAACCTTTTCACAAGTTGATTGTTGGAGGCATTTTGTACAGGTCGGTGTTCTTATTGGTAAAGCTGGGGATACAATCAAGTACTTGCAAATTAATTCAGGGGCTAAAATTCAAATCACAAGAGATGCTGAAGCAGATCCGCACTCCACCACTCGGCCTGTGGAATTGATAGGAACTGTTGAAAATATCAACAAGGCAAAACAACTGATAAAGGATGTCATAGCTGAGGTTCATTTAATTTGACATCATATTGTATCATGGTGTTTCTAACCTTGACCAATTTTGTCCACTTCTTCGGGTGTATGTGAGCTGAATATGAAGTAATTTCTTATTAAATTTCTCCCTCTCTCTTAGGCTGATGCTGGGGGCTCTCCATCACTTGTAGCTAGGGGTTTTAGCACTGTACAATCTGGTGGAGAACAAACTGAAATAAAAGTTCCAAATGAAAAGGTAACTATTCTGTGCCGGATTATTTGTTTTATATTTTTTTGCTTTTGCTTTCTCTGCCAGTTTATATTTCTGCATTCTGTAGGTGGGGTTGATCATAGGCAAGGGCGGCGAGACAATTAAGAATCTACAGACCAGATCTGGTGCTCGCATTCAGGTAGCATGGTTACCACTCATCAAACAGTTATTATTCTCTTTTCTATTAAGAATCATGCCAATTTGCTGTTTTGTTATGAACTCAATTGTTGACATTGTTTCTTTGTTTTTTAGTTGATCCCACAACATCTACCTGAAGGCGATTCATCGAAGGAAAGGACTGTCCGTATAACTGGAAACAAAAAACAAATTGAATCTGCCAAAGAAATGATCAAGGAAGTTATGAATCAGGTCTGTTCATGAGGCTCAAGCTGTCAATGTTATGCACTTAATCAAATAAGTATGAAGATTGTTTGTTTTCATCTGTCTTATGTGGGATAAATTTACCCTCTGTTTTATGGCTAACATTATATTGCAGGGGCAAGGTAATATGATTTACCAAATTTAGTTTAGGTACCGTTATTCACTCGTTATATGTTTGATATGCTTGTCACATTGTTGATGTTTTGCTTCTATTTTCCTAACTACATATTTTTGTAATGCTTTGTAGGATTCAATGTTGGCTTAATCCTCGGTAGTGTAGCTCAGAATTTTTTTTTTTTGGGTTCAGTTTTAGGAATTTTTCTGGAGCAAATTTTGGTTCATCAATTTTTCATGTATGACAATGTATTTTTCAGCTAATACCCTTGGAGCGACATCTTGGAAAGTTTGATTGAGATGTTGCTGATTTGCAAGTACTGAGATAAATTAGTCTTTAGATAAGTGCGCTAGTTGCACAATGCTTGAGCAAATGCGTGTAATTGTGGTATGATTGCTCTTGCATGGTCCATGTGTTGATGGTTAAGGGTTGTGATAAATTTTTGAAACAAAAGGTAAAAGGGTTCAAAACAAGATGATGTCTTACCTGCTGCTAAGGTGAAAGGGTGGCCCATATATAAACTGTGTCTAAGTTATCCTTGGTCTCAAAGTTATCCTTGGTCTCAATCTCCCTCGTTGATAAGTGGATGCTGTTGTTCTGGGTACGATCCATCCACTGCTCCTTCACTCATAGTCATCGGGTCAAATGTTTTGTGCAAATGGCAATCTTCATCTAATACACCACTATTCTAACTCGTTTCCTTCTAATCTTCTCTTGATCCTTCAATCACATTGTGTAATGTCAACGTCCATCACAATCCTTTTGACAATTTCCCATAAGTTTTAACCTTTGTAAAAAGATCCAAATTTTTTGAAGGCTTAGGAAAAATTCTCTCCAAAGACAAGTACCGTATTGCAAGGTGCAGAGTTGTCTCATCCTCTCCAAAAAAAATGGGACAAATTTCTCCAGTCTCATTATTCTTATTTGGATATTATTACATGTGTGAATCTTGAAGTGAAAAATTGATACTTGAAACTCCCAGAGAAGATGAACTTCTAAACAAGGTTTTGGTTGTAAATGCTTAATCCTCCTCTAGAGAATGAAAAGGAGTGCTTCATCAGATTTTTGTAATATACTGATGTTCATTTTTTCAATCATCTTACCAACAAAGCAGTGAGAAGATTTAGGAGCCTGAGCAATAAATAAATAAATACTTGTTCCATGAATTATTTTTCTAGATTCCTGCCTAAGGAAGGCTGTTAGATCAGTTTTCAAAACTAGATAATCCTGGACGAGGGCCTCTTGCTAGAGGAAGATTGAGGAAAAATAAGGAATAATGCTGTATAATAGGTTGCTTGCCTTCTCCGGTCAGGATGATGTCAACTGATTTTGAGAGTTGTGCTTGGGAGTTGGCAGATGTTCATCATCGGGTGAGGCTTCAATCATCAATTTATGTTTTGACATAGAAGTTGTGGTTTGCCACCGCTAGATGTTTCTCTCACTAGTTTTTTTTTTTTTCCTTTTTTAACAAAACAATATTTTGAAAAAGCATGAGTTATATGATTCCAAACTCTGAAGAATAAAGCTTTAGATGGCCACTTGGATGTGACACTCTCATAAAGGTGGGTGTCTTACATGATTATGTTATTATCAGCCTGCAATTTCTTGACATGTGAATGAGGTATTCTTTTTGGGCTCATCTGTTGGTGCTTGGAGCATTGCTCTGTTTTGAATGTGGAGCAGAATTGCTGGAATCTATTGTATGTTTGATTCATCTTGGAAGGGAAAATTGTTTAATAAGACAGTGTCCCAAGAAAGAACCGTGTAATGATTTTCTAAAGTATGGTTAGTGATTCAGTTGTTCTATCTTGTACAGGTTTGCTCAGTCTGCATGTAACAAAGATGAATAGGATAGTCTAGTGATTCTCTTGTATTTTTGGAAATTATAATTTTAAAGTTTCTCATAAAAAAGATTATCATAGGATTTGTGTAGCATGATCACTTGTATCACACCATAGATTCTTTTGCTTTTGAAGATGTGTTCTTGTTATCTTCTGGTCATTGCAATTATGGCACATGACACTTGAGATGATGGTGTGTAGAAAACAGATGCTTTTGTGGAGGTGTCAAATTTGGTTGATTTAGTTCTATGTGGCTAATCTTGGTTATTGAAAGTGACAATTTTTTTTTACCATTTTACTGCACAAACTGGGGCTTATCATGATAATTTTAGGAGGTTTAACTTGTCTCAAGTAGTACTGTGGATGTTGTCTAAAACAATTAGGTGTGCCAAAAACAATCTCAATTAGGTTTGCTCTTGAAGCGAGAGCTTCTTGTATAGGTAGTGATTGCAATGGGTTAACATGAAAGTTTGCGAAAGAAAAAGCATGCTACATAATTGTGTAAATGAGCATCTTAAATTTCATATATGAACCTTCTTTGAGCAAACTTACAACGGGGTGTGGTGTTGGCTTGTAGTACTGGCTGTTACTTTCACTGGTTTAGGTTTTGGTGGTCTTTTATAACCCTGATTACAAGGAATGTATTTGGATATTTTCTTTTTAAAAGTCACCACCCAGATTTTTTATTTGAGATATATTCCTGAACTTGTATGACAAAGTTCTCTATATGCATATTAGTTGTCATTACAATGTGGATCTTTGCATTTCAGTGTCGCATAGGCACCTTCTGTTTAGGAAAATGGCAAGATGCTATGCATGAAAACATCTAATGAGATATCTGCATGTTTACAAATGAACACCCTTTTTTCATCAACTGCATGAAGGACGAAAGCTATGCGGATATTCGTTCTTTGGAGAAAGAGAGATTTTTGTGTGGATATAATATAGCAACACTTGCCCTATTCATGCATGATCCACGTGAAACTCACTTGATGCCAGTTGCGATGGTTTATTTATTCTGAAGGTGCCAATTTGTATATGGTTGGCTTTCATAATGCAGATATGGCTATACCTTTCACTTGAGGTCAACATTGGTTTCTTGGTGTAGCAATAAACTTCCATTCTTCACTCTCATCTACAGAAGTGGGATATGAGGCTATAACCCATGCCAATTGAAGAATTTTTATAGTTGGTAAGACTGCTTAAGACTTAAGAATCAAATTCATAAATTTGTAGGACTGTCGTGATGGCCTTGGTGTTTTGTAGTGGCTGGAATGTTCCATGCTTGCACTGTGTTCAGATAATGCGCCATTCTAGATGAAGTCTTGGTAATTTAGCGCTTTCATGGGTATCTATGTATTCGTAATTTTGAAGCATATCATGACTATGCCCTTAAATGCACGCCACTGCCATCGAGATTATGTGTGTGGTTTTTGAGACAATGCATCTTATTGTGCTCTTTTACAACTTCCAAATTTTCAAATTTCTTCATATGTTGTTGTATGTTCAACTGCTGCCTGCGTCACCTTCATGTTCATTTTGCATAATCATATTTTATTTTTGTGGTGATTGCTGTTCAAGTCTCATGCATTATCAGAACAGCATGGGTTCCTCTTGGTTACATTTTATATCTTTCCCCATCCTAGAGTCCCATGAAATATGATTTTTGATTCATGCGATATTGTGCAAGTCATGCTGCATGATTATAGAAAGATTGTTGAAGAACATAATGTCTGCATCTTTTTTTATACCAGGTTAACCCCTTTTTTTTTTTAAAAAAAAATTTAAGAAATTGAGTGTCGTTTAAATATGCATCGACTAAAATGCATATTTAATCATGAAAACCCAGCATTGAAGGTTTTCAAGGTCGGTGATCACCGGACTTTAGCAGGATACCAGTTAAAACTTTTTGTTCATAGGCCTGGTCTTTTGATATTGCGTCTCTGAATTTTCAAAGGAAAGGTTTTAAACCTTGTTCGCTTTTATTCTACATCTTGTGACTAAAATTAGGGCTGCAAGTGTTCTGAGCTGCTCATGAGTAGCTTGGGATCAGCTTGACTATGGCTTAGTTCAAGCTCAGTTAAGTCAGAAAACAAGTGAGTACAAACTGCTCAGCTTGTGATTGGGGATGGGCTGCGGTACTAAAAGGAAGCTTTATCGGCTTGTTAGAGCCAAGCTTGAACATGAAATGTCAAGCCTGAGCCTATAGACCACATCCGGGCCTGAGCAGCCTGAGACTCGGCTCGGTCAGTTTGTTCACACCTCTACCTGAATTCATAATCTTTTGTTTGATGTCACATTCCTTGGCTTTACTATATTCAATGTCTGCATCCTTGCTAATTTGTATTTAAATATCCTGGTAACTATAATGATGTTTGGAATGTGTCTTTCACCTTTTCATATCTTAAAAATGTGGTCGCCCACCTTTGTACTCTGCCATTTGAGTTTTCTGGTTTTGCAGCACTCTTGCTAGGCAATTTGAAATGGCCTATTATTCTCTAGTTGATTCCTTTCTGACTTGTTATCGATGTTTAAGCATGCTCCATGAGGGCCCAAAATCTGCTGTTAAAAACCTTGGCTGAGCTTCTATCCCTTGTGACAATATTGCAAATTATTACTTAATATTGCTACTGTAAAATTGTGTTCCATTCAACATTGTTTGGCACTTACATGCTATTTTTATAGATTTTGTATCAAGCATCAAAAGCATTGACCTGCAATTTTAGAGGAGTTACCACTGACTTGATCTTTTAGAGCATATAGATCCTGAGATCTTTCTTTTACCATAAGTACAAGAGATATCTGTACAACCTAATTCATATTTATACTTGATGGAAATCTTCAGGTATGTCCAATGATTGCAATGGTCGTGTAAAATCACGTTGAAGCTGTAATTGTTATTTTGCTTTTGCTTTTGACTTGAGAGCTGGATTTAGGACTAATTCATTTTTGTTATGATTGATTGATGGTTTTCAACTGCTGTCACCTGATCTTTTTGATAATAACACTGATAGTTAAGGTGACTGTGAATGCACAAGAATGGGCTTCTTACAAGTCTGGTAAGCATGGCCACTTCAATAATTATTCTTTCACGTAATTATGTTATCCTTTTGTAATAGGTGTTAACTTGCTTGTATATCCCTGTTTGCACGCATACACAATTTTGAATGGTATACCAATTTATCTGCATTATTAGTTTCATTTCGATCCATGTTGCTCTGCAAATGGTTTATAACTCTGTTACCTGTTCCAAATTTTGATTCTTATATCAATTTTCATTGTATATATATTTTTTTGCTTCATATCCCTGAATATTTATAATATTAATTCCTGGTTTTGGTGCTGGATTATTGATATTCTTTTCACAATATTTGTTTGGTGTCCATCAAAATCAGCACCTGAGTATACTTCCTAATGCTTATGAATCACTAGCTGAAAAATGGACTGCACTGTTTCGACCAACCGAAACTTGATTTTTGCAGGCTCCTACAAGGCCCTCACCGCTCTCTGGTGGATACAGCCAGCAAAGTTTTCGCCCCCGTGGGCCTACAACAGTACCTCAGTGGGGACCCTCAGCAACACGGCCAACCATGGGTAATGATTACCAGCAAAGAGGTACGTATCCACCACTCCAGACAACACAATATCCTCAACCGTATGGCAGCTATTCACAGCAGCCCCTTCCGAGAGGTGGCTATAGTGCAGGCTGGGATCATAGGCCGGTAGCTCCTGTTCATAGCACACATCCAAGTGGTGGCTACGACTACTATGGTCAAGGTGGCCAGGCAGCTGACAGCCAACCATCTAACCCAGTGCCTAACCCTTCCCTGGCATCAACCCCTGCTCCTGTGAACTATAACTATGGGCAGTCTCAAGCTCCAGCTTATGGTCAACCAACACCTTACGCACAGCCTGCCCCTACGCAACAGAACTATGGGCATGCCTATAATGAGTCAAAGTATGATAACCAAGCAACTAGCCAGCAGTTTTATGGGCAACAGCCCATGGGCTCGCAGCCAGCTGTCTATGGGCAACAAGCAGCACCACAGCCAGGCTACGGTCAACAGCAGGCTTACAGCAAGCCATCTTATGGTGCACCACCTCAAGAAATGCCTCAATCTTATGGGCCACCTAGAGCAAGTCAGCCAGGAGATCCTATGTATCAGGGCACTGGACCTTCATCTTACGGATCAAGCACACCCGCTCAACAATCATATCCTTATAGTTCAAGTGCACTTTCGCAGCAGCCAGCGCCTGCTTATAATCAGACCTATCCTGCGTCAGGTGCTATGGATGGGTATCCACAGCCACCATTGGCTGCTTATTCCCAGCATGGTGGTCCGGCTGCTCCTGGCTATGGTCAAAGTGGACAACCAGTGCCTGCTTACACCCAACCAGGCTCACAACCTGGTGGCTATGGGCAGTACCCATCATCCCAACAGGGCTATGTTGAACCAGTCTCTAGCAATGTGAATTATGGGTATCATGGTGGGTCAGCTGATGCAGGTTATGGCAATACTGCCCCGAGTTCAGGATATGGTGTACCACCGCCAGCAAGCAGTCAGCCAGGGTATGCTCAGCCACCATCAAACCCATCAGGCTACTATGAGCAGTCTGTTCCCTCTCAGTCAGGTTTTGGCAATCACCCAGGGACCGCATCGGTTGGTTATGTGAAGAGTGTGTCGCCACAGCCTGGATATGGAGGCCAGTATGATTCTGCTCAAATGTATGGTCACCATTGATGCCCCAAAGCCATCTTTCTTGAGCTTTAGATGCAGTTATGACATCAAAGGTGATATCAGCTAGATGTTTCACATAAGGCAGTTACATTTCAGAGTTTGGGCTCTGCAACCTAATCTGACTTTCACTCTTGTTTGATGTATTTGGTACCTAATGGATCTGTTTAGTTACATAATTTTAATACTTAATTGTTAATTCTCTTAATATTGATTTTCTGCACCACCATGGCCGGTCCCAAGTCTGGAGTAAGGGAGGGTTTATGGATTTAAACAGAGGAGTTCCGGTAGACCTGGGTATTTTTATGATAAATATATTCTGCTATATTTCTTTCTGCAGTGGCGTGTTTTGTTGGCAGCTGGTTAAGATGCATGTCATCAAGTTTAGGTTCCAGTCATGCAACAGGGCTGGCGGGCTCCGTAGACCAAATGGAACCCTTCGAAGTTCATGGACGTTCCTACGAGAAATACATGCTTTCTTGGATGACAAGAGCAGAGTGCCGGATGGTGTCAAAGTTGTCCACGAAGACTGCTGGCAAGAGATTTTTTTTTATAAAAAAAATATATTTTTTTAATATTTATTTTTGAAAGTATGGTTATTTTAATTTATTCACGGATCTGCCAGTAGGATGCCATATAAGAAATCTTAGATTCAACCTGCAATTTTTTAATCCGCCTGGCGTCTGAAAGCTCAGATCGACGATGGGATTTCTAGCTATTGAAATATCGAGTTTAACTTGAGAACTCTTAAAATCTCAGGCTCAACCTGATATTTTTTTTTGTTTGCTATGGCATGCAGTAACCAATATATTGAAATTTCAAGTCGAACCATTGGGTCGAACTGAGATTTCTGAAAATTTTATAATTAATTAAAATTATAAATAAATTTAATAATGAATTTGGAGACCATTGCATTTATAAGTTGTGTTGGAGATAAATCTCATTTTCGTCGAAGTTTAGTCTGATGCTTGGCCTAATGCAACTGACAATCACGGAAGAGTTTCGATCGAAAATTTTTTTTCGGTCGGATTTCTTCAGAAGTCGAATTTTTTTTGAATCTTTTTTTCAGTCGGATTTTTTCTTTAGTAGAACTCCTACAAGAGTCGGACTTCTTCCGGATTTCTACAAGAACTGGACTCCTCCTTCAATCAAATTTCTATAGGAGCCAAACTCCTTCAGAATTTTTTTCTCAGTCGGATTCCTCCAAAAGCCGAACTCCTTCCGGATCTCTACTTTAGACGGATGCCTATAGAAGTTGAACTCCTTCCAAACTTATCCTTCGGTCGGATTTCTACAGGAGCCGAACTCCTTCTGAATTTTTTCTTCAGTCAAATTTCTACAGGAGTCGAACTCCTTCCGGACTCCTTCAGTCAAGTTTCTATAGGAGCCAAACTCCTTCAATCGGACTCCTCTAGGAGCCGAACTCCTTCCAAACTCCTTTAGGAGCTGAACTCCTTCCGAATTTCTCCTCCAGACAGATGCCTACAGGAGCCGAACTTCTCTCGGACTTCTCCTTCAGTCGGATGCCTACAGGAGCCGAACTTCTCCTTTGACCGAACTCCTTCAAGAGTCGAACTCCTTTCGGACTCCTTCTGAATTTCTCTTTCAGTCAAGTTCCTCCAGGAGCCGAACTCCTTTTGAATTTCTCCTTCAGTCGGATTCCTCCAGGAGCCGAACTTCTTCTAGATTTTTTCTTCAGCCGGATTCCTTCAGGAGCTGAACTCTTGGATCTCTCCTTCAGTCAAGTTCCTTCAAGAGCCAAACTCCTTCCAAATTTTTTCTTCAGTCGGATTCCTTTAGGAGCTGAACTCCTTTTGGATCTCTCCTTCAGTCGAGTTCCTCTAGGAGCCGAACTCCTCTCAAATTTTTTCTTCAATCAGACTCCTATAGGAGCCAGACTCTTTCAGTCGGATTCCTATAGGAGCTGGACTCCTTTCAGACTCTTTCTTCGGTCGGATTCCTTCAGGAGCCGAACTTCTTTCGGACTTCTCTTTCAGTCGAATTCCTCCAGGAGCCGAACTCTTTTCGGACCTCTCCTTCAGTCAGATTTCTCCAGCGGATTGCTTTCAGATTTCAGTTAGCATTTCTTTTGAATGATCCCTTCCAAATGTATTTCCTTCGGGAGTTTGAACTCCTCTGGATTTGATATATGTCGAAGTTCTTCACCAACCAATGCTTGCTTCCTCCGAACTATGCTTCCTTCAAACCACGGCTATTAAATTTTGACGAACGATCGCTATCAGTCTGATAATGCCCCTCTCTCCGTAGCAAACCTTATGCGGCCCCAAGCGGCCCACTATCGGATGGTTATGGCTGTCACTATCAGTCTGACGATACCTTTCTCTCCATATTGAACCCCACACGGCCTCGAGCGGCTCCCTATCGGATGGTATGGTCGTCACCATTAATCAAGCTCCGTCTATAAAAAGGAATCCTTCAGATACGTTTTTTCTAAGCTCTCTTCTTCTTTCCAAAATTCTATCGAATTCTTTTCTGAGCACTCCATTTCTGTTGGCTAGAAGAGCTGACTTGATCGTCGGAGGGTCTTGTCGGAGCCACCACCATCGACTTCGGATGGAACTTTATTTTGTAGGTCACCAATGGTGACCTCATTTTTCTCGACTCCAGCTCGATCCGACGTCAATCAGATTCTGCACCAACAGAATTGACGCTAGAGGAAGGGTCTCTGTTTTCGAGGTTTCCTTATTCTTAAAGGAGTACTCGTCAGCGATCTCTCTTCTTCTTTTCTAGAGATCTTTTTCGAGAAAAAATGCCTCCTAAGAAAGCTTCGATCCGACGATCGACGGCCTCTATAGCTAGACCCTCCAGACCTACCCGCTCCCGCTTCAACCCCAACAACTCAAGCTCCATCTGTAGCCGTGGTGGATATAGAGCAGTTCAACCTACTGGTCCAATAGGTTCGCGGTCTCACGGAGGCGATGTAAGCCATACATTGGCAGGCCCCAGCATCGGTTCGATCGGAGCAGGCTTCTTCAGAGCTCCATGGTTTGGTCTGGGAACGATCGACCTGGGCTACCCAGCCTCTAATCTCCAAAAAAATGAAGCAGAGGATGGAGGGCCTTTGCTCGGATCACGACTCGACTCAGGGGGAAGCTTTACGTCCGTTCCACCAGAAAATCCTAGAGATCAACGATAGTGAAGATCTTCTGGATCAAAGGCTCTTAAAAATGAGCCGACGAATCGAAGAGCTCCATCATACTCCCTCCTTATACGGTAATGATATTTGCACTGACTCTTCTTTTTTCAGAGGATTATGCAGGAACCAATCCCGCCGAACTTTAAGTTCCCATAGTTTGAGTTACGACGGGACCATCGATCTGATCGACTATCTGAAGGCCTTCCGGATAATGATGTTGCTCCACGATGTGCCAGAAACTATTTTGTGTCAAACTTTTTCATCCACCCTCAAGGGAACCGCTAGAAATTGGTACTCGATACTTAAGCCAGGTACCATCTTTTTTTTTTATCAGATGAGCCATCAATTTGCGGCTCACTTCGTCAGCAACCGATGTTCACGTCGAGGTTCGGATTTTCTGATGAACATCAAGCAAAAGAAGGAAAAATTCATCTGGGCTTATATCATCTGGTTTAATGCTGCTGCATTGGAGGTCCAGAATCTGAACCAATCAGTCGCCATGGCCACACTCAAGGATGGCCTTCAGAAGAATAATTTATTATTCTTCCTGAAAAAGAAGTATCCCAGGAACTTTATCGATATGCTAGCTCGGGCTGAAGATTATGCCCGAGTTAAAGAGGCCTTCAAGGCCAAGGATGATGAAATCTTTGGTGAGCGATGAATTGACGAGCTGGGCAGGCCCACCGAGGAAGAAAAGTTGAGTGAAGCTCGACCATGCTTCCGAACTTTCTCTGAGCGCAAGCGAGTCCGAACTCCTCCCCAAGCTCAGAGGTAGGGAAGCTCCAACAGAAGGGCACGACGGGGTTCTCCCCTTTGAAGATTTCATAACTACGCCCCTCTCAATACTCCAAAAATTTAAGTACTGATGGAAATCAAGGAGCAACTACCAAGATCGGAAAGGATGCGTACTCATCCTAACAAGCGCAATTCTAACAAGTTCTGCCTTTATCATCATGACCACGATCACGATACCGAGGAGTATATTCAACTCCAAGATAAGATTGAGGAGCTCATCAGACGAGGCAGACTTGGTCGATTTCTACGGCGACAGCCTGAAGGATGAAAAGATCGATCGAGGACATTACTGCAGTCTGAACCATCAAGGGAGGAGGATCAATAAGGAGATCGACCGCCTCTTGGCATCATCAACACTATCTTAGTGAGACTTCGACGAGGAGAGGCCAGCGGATCCGAGGGATTAGTGAAGAGATGGAGGACTGAAGAATCCATAATCTTCACTGAGGCAGATGCTCAGGGGGTCAAGTTCCCGCATAATGATGTGGTTGTAATCTCTTTAAACATTGCCGACTATGATGTACGCCGTATTTTGGTAGATAATGGAAGCTCGACTGATATTTTATTTTATAATGCTTTCTTGAAAATATCCTTACTCAATAATCACTTGAGACCGATGAACTTCCTGTTGGTAGGCTTTACTGGCGATGCCATACCAATTGAGGGCATAATGATCTTGGCTGTGACTGTAGGGCAACGCCCAAAGCTGGCTAAGGTATAGATCAATTTTTTAGTCGTAAAGGCTCCATCTGTCTATAATGCTATTCTCGATCGATCTGATCTAAATGCACTTCAGACAGTAGTATCAACTTATTATTTGAAGATGAAGTTTCTGACAAGTCACGGGATCGAAGAGGTTAGAGGAGATCAAGCTCTAGCAAGACATTGCTACTCAATTGCCCTGCATAAGGATGAACAGTCTGACCCTTATCCTATTGACGGGCTGAATGTCCACGACAACCTCACCGAGGAGCAGGGTGAGCCTATGGAAGACCTCGTATCTGTGCTCTTAAACGATGGGAACGTAGAGCACGTAGTGCAGATCGGCACCTTTCTCAGGAAGAACGCGGACGTCTTTGCCTGGGCCCCAATGGATATGTCAAAAATTGATGTCGAGGTCATGGAATATCGACTAGCCGTTGATCCGAAGTATCAGTCAATAAAAGAGAAGATGTATAACCACACCTCGGAGAGGCAGAAAGCAATTGCAGAAGAAATAGGCAAGCTCCTCAAAGCTAGATTCATCCAGAAAGTTAACTATATGATCTGGATCTCAAATGTGGTCCTTGTTAAAAAGGCAAACAACAAGTGGAGGATGTGTATAGACTTCAAAAAGCTAAATAAGATCTACCCAAAAGATAGCTATCCTCTATTCATGATTGATCAACTAGTAGATGCAACCTCGGGCCATGAGCTCCTCACATTCATGGACGCCTTCTTCGGTTATAACCAGATATGGATGGCACCGAAGGACGAGAAGAAAACTACTTTTATTACTGACCGTGGTCTTTATTGTTATAGAGTTATGTCCTTTAGACTCAAAAATGTAGGAGTAATGTACCAACGCCTGATCAATAAGATCTTCAAGGAGCAGATCGGCTGCAACATGGAGGTGTACGTGGATGATATGCTTGTCAAAAATTAAGCTTCTATAAACCACCTCGTCAACCTCGAAGAGACCTTCAGCACACTCAAAAAGCATAAGATGAAGCTGAACCCGATCAAGTGCGCCTTTGGTGTGACCTCTAAAAAGTTTCTAGAGTTTATGGTGTCAAGGCGTTGGATTGAAGCAAATCCAGAAAAAATTTGAGCCATTCAAGAGATGATTGCTCCAAAAATAATCAAAGAAGTTCAACGTCTGACTAAAAAAATGGCATTCCTAAATCGCTTCATCTCGAGATCGACCGAGCGATGCAAGCCCTTCTTTCGAGATCTCAGGCAACCAAAGAATTTCTACTGAACGACGGAGTGCCAATGGGCGTTTAAGGAGCTTAAAAGCTATCTCGACTCACCCCCACTACTGGCAAAGTCCGAATTCGAAGAAGAATTATTCTTGTACCTAGCAATTTTTCTGACGGCCTTGGTAGCAGTCCTAATCAAGGAGGAAGCGAAGATGCAGCGATCGATCTACTATATAAGCCAGATCCTGAGGGATGCAGAGACAGATACTCTAAGCTAGAAAAATTGACTTACTCTCTTTTAATTGCTGCTAGGAGATTCTGACCTTACTTTCAGGGGCACACCATAACGATTTTTATAGACCAACCAATAAAAGCAGTCCTTCATTGAACGGACGCTTTCGAGAAAATTACAAAATGGATAATCGAGCTCATAAAATTTGGCATCAACTATCAACCCCGGCCATCAATCAAAGCTCAGATATTGATAGATTTTATAGTAAAATATACCATTCTAGCTGAAGCCGAGCTTGAACAAAATGAGGCCGGCACTCTGATGTCGCAATCGAGCCTCCCTGAAGAGAGTGCCGATCTTTTCGAAGGCTTTTGATCTCTGTACGTGGATGGTTCGTCAAACTTTGCTAGAGCAGATGCGGGGTTAGTCTTAGTCGGTCCCGAGGAAGTCGTCACTGAGTACGCACTATGCTTCAAATTTTTCACAACTAATAATGGGGTCGAGTATGAAGCACTAATCATCGGATTAAAAATAGCTAGAGAGTTAAAAGTAGATCGGCTCCAAGTCTACAGTGATTTTTAATTAGTGATCAGCTAAGTTAGTGGCAACTACAAAGCACGGGAGGAAAGTATGATGAAATATCTGGAGAAAGTAAAAGATTTGACTCTGGCCTTCGATAGTTTTGGCATTCGATTGATTCCGAGGGCAGAAAATATAAGAGCTGATCTTCTTTCTAAATTGGCCACTTCAGCCCCAGCCGAACTATCCAAAGAAGTATTTTTTGAGACTCTGAAATGTCCAAGCTTAGAGAAATCATAGGTTGTTATACAAATAGAGCTTGAGCTGAGCTGGATTGATCCATTGATTGCCTACCTCAAGGAGGGAGTTCTTTCTCGTGATTCGAAAGAAGCTCGAAAACTTAGAAATCAAGCATTTCGATACGTTTTATATGAGAGCAAGTTGTATAAGAGGTTGTATTTGCTATCGCTGCTGAGATGTCTCCGACCTTCAAAGATCGACTTCGTATTATGAAAAATGCACAAAAAAATTTATGAAAGTCACATAGGAGTCAGATTCCTATCATAAAAACTAATTCGACAAAAGTACTATTGGCCGATCTTGTACCATGATTCTATGGAGTATATCAAGAAATGTGATCGCTGTCAGAAGAATGCAAATATACAAAGACAGTCGACCTTCGAGCTTACTTCGCTAAGCATACCTTGATCATTTACACAGTGGGGAATGGACATACTTGGCCCTTTCTGATGGCATCCGGATAGTAGAAGTTCCTCCTGATCGCGATCGACTATTTCACCAAATGGATCGAAGTCGCACGACTAGCAAAAATTACCGAGGCTAAGGTACAGTACTTCATCTGAAAGTCAATAGTCTGTCGGTTCGATCTGCCCCCAACTCTCATAATAGATAACGGACGATAGTTCGCTGGGATGAGGTTCGTCGAATTCTGTGAAGACCTAAACATCTTCCATCATTTCACATCGGTAGCTCACCCACAGGCAAATGGAAAAGCTGAAATGACCAACCGAACTCTGCTGCAAGGCATCAAGATGAGGCTCGATAGAGCAAAGGAAGCCTGGGTGGACGAACTCTATCACATCCTCTGGGCGTACCGAACTACTCAAAGGTTGTCGATTGGGGAAACACCATTTATCTTGGTCTTTGGAACGGAGGCAGTCATACCAATCGAGCTTAAACTTCCATCGGTATGAGTCATAGCTTTTGATGAGGAGTATAACCCACAGGACCTCATAGCCAACCTCGATCTGCTAGAAGAAAAAAAGAGGAAGCCCAGGTTTGGATGCCGGCCTACAGAGAAAGGATGGTCCGATATTATAACTCCAGAGTCAGAAATAAAATACTCAACGTGGGGGACTTAGTGCTTCGGTGAGCCTCCATCTTTCAGCCTTAAAGCTAGGTGAAGCTTACCCCAAATTGGGAAGGCCCGTATGAAGTAGCGGAGGTCATTCGGCCCGAAACTTATTACCTAAAGAAGCTCAGAGGAACAACGCTCTCATGACCTTAGAACTCAGAAAACCTGAGGATGTACTACCAATAATTTTTTTGCAATAAAATTTTTTTTATTTTAACATTATTATTTTTTGGTGCAAAAATTATGTGATGATAGAAAAGAAGCAATTCAAAATATCTATGTTAGAAATAGAAGGAGAACTTCGTCCTAACATGAGCAAAGTCAAAGGCTTCGTTCATTTTAGACGACATGAGGAAAAAGATCCTGACAACGGTCCTTATATACCTCCACAGCTCATTAGGAACAGAAGAAGAACCTCGTCCTAATGTGAGCAAAGTCGAAGGCCTTGTTCATTTTAGACGAGATGGGGGAAGAGGTCCTGACAACGGTCCTTATGTGCCCCCACAGTCCATTAGAAGTAGGAAGAGAACCTCATCCTAATATGAGTAAAGTCGAAGGCCTCATTTATTTTAGATGAGATGAGGAAAGAGATCCTAACAATGATCCTTATGTGCACCCACAGTCCGTTAGAAATAGGAGAAGAACCTCATCCTAACGTGAGCAAAGTTGAAGGCCTCGTTCATTTTAGACGGGATGAGAAGAAAGATCCCGACAACGGTCCCATTATGTCCGACAATAATAGGAGATAAGATCTTCCTAGACCTCGATTGGAGATAAGATTTTTTTCGAGCTTCAACTTCAACGTCAATCTCGGCTGAAGAAAAGATCTCCCACGAGCTTCAACCGCAATGTCAACAGGAGACAAGATCTCTCTGGACCTCGGTTGGAGACAAGATCTCCTTTGAGCTTCAACTTCGATGTCAACCTCGGTTGGAGAAAAGATCTCCCAGGAGCTTCAACCGTAACGTCAATAGGAGACAAGATCTCTCTGGACCTCAGCTGGAGACAAGATCTCCTCCGAGCTTCAACTTCGACGTCAACTTCGGCTGGAGACAAGATCTCCTATAAGCTTTGTTAGGGATAAATCCTGCTCCTGCCGAAGTCCAGTTCGTTGCTCTGCCTAATACAATCGGTAGCCACGACTGCACTCCTTGGACTCCCAACAGTCGAGCTCCTTGGACTCCCAGCAGTCGAACTCCTTGGACTCCCAATGGTCGAGCTCCTTGGACTCCCAGCAGTCGAACTTTTTGGACTCCTAACCACTGAGCTCCTTGGACTCTCAGCGGTCGAACTCCTTGGACTCCCAACGGCCGAACCCCTTGGACTTTCAGCGGCCAGGCTTTCGCGGAACTCCTCAGCGGCCGAGCTTCAGTCGGACTCCCGCGAGGGTCGAACTCTTTCCGCGTCCTTTTAGCTAGATGCCTGCAAGAGCCAAACTCCCTCCCAGACATCCCTTTCGGTCGGTTGAGCTCCTTCAAACCCATTTCAGCCGGCTGAATTGCTTAGCGACTGAGCTTCTTGAACTCTGAGCGGTCGGACTTTAATAGAATTCCCCAGCGCTCGAACTTCTCAGCGGTCGTCCCTCGGTCGAACTCCTCAAGGGGCCATCCCTTCAGCCGGCTGAGCTTCTTCGAACTCCTAGCGGTCGAACTTCTCAGCAGTCATCCCTCGGTCGAACTCCTCAAGCGGCCGTCCCTTCAGCCGACCGAGCTCCTTCGAACTCCCAACGGTCGAACTCCTCGGCAGTCGTCCCTCGATCGAACTTCTCACCGACCGAGCTCCTATCGAACTCTCCAGCGATCGAGCCTTAGCCACGCACCTCCAGTCAAACGCCTACGGGAGCCAAACTCCTTCCGAGCTTTCTCTTCAGGGGTCCGAACTCCTTCGAAATGGGCACACGTCGAAGCCCTTCAACCCTTCATTCAGCTCCGAGCGGCTCAGTATCAGGACAGCTGCAGCCATCACCATTAGTCTGCCATAAGTAACAGCGATCCGCTATCAGGTGGCGATGGCTGTCACTATCAATCCGCTGCAGACGGCACCTTCCCATGAGACTGACTCCGTCAGACCTCGAGCGGTCCGCCAGCATGCGGCTACAGCTGTCATCATCAAGCTCCGCTATAAAATGGACCCTCCAGATATGCTAACTCTAATCTCTTTGATCTCTAAGATCTCCTCTTCATCTTTAAGCTCCTCGAAAATCATTTTCGAGCACTCCATTCCTGTTGGCCAGAGCTGACTTGATCGTCGAAGGGTCCTGTCGGAGCCACCCCCCATCGACTCCGGATGAAACTTTATTTTGTAGATCCCCAGCGGTGACCTCATCCACCATCGCTCCAGCTGATTCCGACGATGATCAATTTCTGCATCAATAGATTGGCACTAGAGGAAGGGCCACGAACCTCCGAGGTTTTCTTATTCTTAAAGGAGTGCTCGACGATGATTTCTCTCTTTCCACTCTAGAGATCTCTCTTCTTCCTCTTTAGAATTTCTTTCCAAAAAAAAATGCCCCCCAAGAGAGCCTCGACCCGACGATCGGCCGCCTCTGCAGCCCAATTCCATTCAGATCCGTCTGCTCTCGCTCCAGCCTCGGCGACCCAGGTTCACTCTGTAGCCATGGTGGATGTGGAGTAGTTCAACCTGCTCGTCCAGCAGGTTCGTGATCTCATGGAGACGGTATAGGCGGTGCAGGCCATGCACCAGCAGGCCCCAGTACCAGCTCAACCAATGCGGGATTCTCCAGAGCCGTGTGGTTCAATTCAGGGGCGACCGACATGGGCTACCCGACCTCCAATCCTCGAAAGAGGAAGGCAACGGAGGGAGAGCCCCTGCTCGAACCGTGGCTCGACCTAGGATGAAGCTTCGCACCCATGCTGTAAGAAAACCTTGGAGATCAGAGACTGCGAAGATCTCCTAGATCAAAGGCTCTTAAAAATGAGCCGACGAATCGAAGAATTTCGTCACACTCCCTCCTCATGCGGTAATGACATCTGCACTGACCCTCCTTTTTCATAGAAAATCATGCAGAAATCGATCCCACCGAACTTTAAGCTTCCATAGTTTGAGAGCTACGATAGGACCATCGATCCGATCGACCACTTGGAAGCCTTTAGGACAATGATGTTGCTCCATGGCACTCCAGATGCCATCCTGTGCCAGGCTTTCCCCTCTATCCTTAAAAGGACCATCAGGAACTGATACTCGGCGCTCAAGTCGAGTACCATCTTATCATTTCACCAGATGAGTCAATAGTTCGTGGCCCACTTCGTCAGTAGTCGGCGTCCATGCCGAGGTTTGAATTTCTTAATGGCCATTAGGCAGAAGGAGGGGGAACCCATTCGGGTTTACATCATCTGATTTAATACTGCTGCACTGGAGGTCCGGGACCTGGACCAGTCAGTCGCCATGGCCGCTCTCAAGGGCGGCCTTCAGAAGAATGATTTACTGTTCTCCCTGAAAAAAAAGTATCCCAGGGATTTTGCCAACATGCTAGCTCCGACCGAAAGTTATGCCCGGGCAGAGGAGGCCTTCGAGGCTAAGGACGATGAAGCCAGCGGCAAGCAGTGAATCGATGGGCCAGGCAGGCCCACCGAAGTAAGGAAGCGGACTGAAGCTTGGCCGCATTCTCGGACTCTCCCTAGTGGCGGGCGAGCCCGAACTCTCCCTCAAGCTCGGAGGCAGAGAAGCCCGACGGAAGGGCACACCAAGGTTCCCCCCAGCATCGAAGTTCTCCCCAACGATGATGATTTCATAACTATGCCCCCCTTAACGCCCCGAAGACTCAAGTACTGATGGAGATCCAGGAGTGACTTCCAAGATCGGAGAGAATGCGTTTCCATCCTAGCAAGCGCAATCCCAACAAGTTCTGCCTTTACCATCGCGACAACAGTCATGATACTGAGGAGTGCATCCAACTCCAGGATGAGATCGAAGAGCTCGTCAGATGAGACAGACTTAGCCGATTTCTACGAAGACGGCCTGAGGAGAAGGAAGATCGGCTAAGAGCGTTACCACCAAGTGGGAAAAACCAGCAAGAAGATCGGCTGCCCCTTGGCATCATCAACACTATCTCAGGGGGACTTCAACAAGGGGAGGCCAGCAGACCCGAGGGATCGGTGAAGAGGCGGAGGACCATGGAATCCGTGACCTTTACCAAGGCGAACGGCTAGGGAATCCAATTTCCGCACAATGATGCGGTTGTAATTTCTTTGAACATTGCTGACTACGATGTTCGCCGCATTTTGGTAGATAATGGAAGCTCAGCCGATGTGTTGTTTTATGATGCCTTCTCAAAAATATCCCTGTTCGACGATCGCTTGGGGCCTATGAATTCCCCACTGGTAGGATTCGCTGGCAATGCTGTACCAGTCGAAGGCATAATAACATTGACCATAGCGGCAGGGCAACACCCAAAGATGGCCAAAGCATGGATCGACTTTCTAGTCGTAAGGACCCCATCTGCCTATAACGCGATCCTTGGCCGACCTGATCTAAATGCACTTCGGGCGGTAGTGTCAACCTATTATTTGAAGATGAAGTTTCCGACGAGTCACGAGATCGGAGAAGTCAGAGGAGACCAGGCTCTAGCAAGGTATTGCTACTTGATCGTCCTACATAAGGGAGATCAGCCCGATCCTTATCTTATTGATGGACTGAACGTCCGTGATGACCTCACTGAGGAGCGGGGCGAGCTTACGGAGAACCTCATCTCTATGCCCTTGAATGACAGAAACTCGGAGCACGTGGTGCAGATCGGCTCCAACTTGGCGGTCAAGGTTCGGAAGCAGCTTATCGCTTTCCTCAGAAGAAATGCAGACGTCTTCGCCTGGACCCCAGCAGATATGCCGGAGATCGATGTCGAGGTCATGGAACATTGGCTGGCGGTCGATCCGAGGCATCGATCGATAAGAGAAAAGATGCACCACCATACCCCGGAGAGGCAGAAAGCGATCGCCAAAGAAGTAGACAAGCTCCTCAAAGTCGAACTCATCTGGGAGGTTAACTATCCGACCTGGGTCTCGAACGTGGTTTTCGTCAAGAAAGCGAATAACAAGTGGAGGATGTGCGTCGATTTCAAGAAGCTGAACAAGGCCTGCTCGAAGGACAGCTACCCCTACCCAGGATCGACCAGCTGGTGGATGCAACCTCGGACCATGAGCTCCTCACCTTCATGGATGTCTTTTCTGGTTACAACCAGATATGCATGGTGCCCGAGGACGAAGAGAAGACCGCCTTCATTACTGACCGAGATCTTTATTGCTATAGGGTCATGTCTTTTGGACTCAAGAATGCAGGGGCAACATATCAGTGTTTGGTTAGTAAGGTCTTCAAGGAGCAGATCGGCCGCAACATGGAGGTGTACGTAGATGATATGCTCGTCAAAAGTCAAGCTTCAACAGACCACCTGGCCGACCTTGAAGAGACCTTCGGTGCACTCAGAAAGCACAAGATGAAGCTGAACCCGACCAAATGTGCCTTTGGTGTGACCTCCGAAAAATTTCTTGGATTCATGGTGTCGAAACGTGGAATTGAGGCAAACCCCCAGAAAATCCAAGTCATTCGGGAAATGACCATTCTAAAGACAATCAAGAAAGTTCAGCGCCTGACCGGAAAGGTGGCATCCCTAAATCGCTTCGTCTCAAGGTCGGCCGAACGATGCGTGCCCTTCTTCTAGGTTCTCAGACGACCGAAGGACTTCTGCTAGACGGTAGAGTGCCAACAGGCATTCGAGGAGCTTAAAAACTACCTCGGCACACCCCTACTACTGGCAAAGCCCGAACTCAGAGAAGAATTATTTTTATATCTAGCTGTCTCCCCGGTGGCCCTGACGGCAGTCCTGGTCAGGGAAGAAGCAAAGACGCAGCGATCGATCTACTACGTGAGCCGAGTCCTGAGGGACGCGGAGACCAGGTACTCTAGGTTAGAAAACCTAACTTACTGTCTTCTAATTGCTGCCAGGAGGCTCCGACCTTACTTTTAGGAGCACACCATAACGATCCTCACGGACCAACCAATAAAAGCAGTCCTCCACCGAGCAGATGCTTCTGAAAGAATCGCAAAATGGATAATCGAGCTCATAGAGTTCGACATCAACTTTCGACCCAGGCCATCGATCAAGGCCTAGATATTGATGGATTTTGTGCTAGAATGCACCATTCCAGTCAAAGCCAAGCTTGAATTGAGCGGGACCGGCACCAGAGCAAGGCTGAACTTCGATGAAGTCGAGCTGTCGCAGTCGAACCTCCCCAAAGAGAGCGCCGACCTCCCTGAAGATTTCTGGGCTCTGCACGTGGATGGTTCGTCCAACTTTCCTGGAGCTGGTGCGGGGCTGGTTTTGGTCAGCCCCGAGGGAGTCGTCGTCGAGTATGTGCTATGACTCAAGTTTTTCGCAACCAACAATGGGCCGAATATGAAGCGCTGATCGTCGGATTAAAGATAGCAAGGGAATTAAAAGTAGATCGGCTTCAAGTCTACAGCGATTTCCAGCTGGTGGTTGGTCAAGTTGGCGACGGTTACGAGGCACGGAAGGAAAGCATGGTGAGGTACCTCAAGAAAGTGAAGAATTTGATCCCGACCTTCGACAGTTTCGGCATTCAGCACATCCCAAGGGCGGAAAATGCAAGACCCGATATTCTCTCCAAGTTGGTCACTTCAACCCCGACCGAACTGCCTAAAGAAGTATTTTTGAAAACTTTGAAGTGCCCGACCACAGAGAAATCTCAGGCCATCTTACAGATGGAATTCGAGCCCAACTGGATCGACCCATTGATCGCCTACCTTGAAGAGGGGGTCCTTCTCCGTGATCGAAAAGAAGCTCGAAAGCTCAGAAATCAGGCCTCCCGCTACGTCTTATACGAAGGCAGATTTTATAAGAGATCGTACTTCTTTCCATTGCTAAGATGTCTCCGACCTTCAGAGGCCGACCTCGTGCTATGGGATGTGCACGAAGGACTCTGCGGAAGTCACGTAGGAGCCAGGTCCCTATCACAAAAACTACTCCGACAGGGGTACTACTGGCCGACCTTATTTCGCGATTCCATGGAATACGTAAAGAGGTGCGGCCGCTATCAGAAGAACGCCAACGTGCAGAGGCAGCCAACATCCAAACTCACTTCGCTCAGCTCATCCTGGCCATTTGCGTAGTGGGGAATGGATATACTCGGCCCCTTCCCAACGGTGTCTGGACAGCGGAAGTTCCTCCTGGTCGCGATCGACTACTTCACCAAGTGGATCAAAGCCGAACCACTCACGAAGATTACCGAGGCCAAGATGCAGGACTTCATCTGAAAGTCACTAATCTATCGGTTCGGCCTACCCCGAACCCTCATAACCAATAATGGGCGACAGTTCGCTGGGGCAAGATTCACCGAGTTCTGCGAAGGACTAAATATCTCCCACCGCTTCACATCGGTGGCTCACCCGTAGGCCAATGGGAAAGCTGAGATAATCAATCGGATCCTACTGTAAGGAATCAAAGCGAGACTCGATAGGGCAAAAGGGGTCTGGGTGGATGAAGTCTACCATGTCCTCTGAGCATATCGAACTACTCAAAGGGTGCCGACCGGAGAAACACCCTTCGTCCTGGCCTTCGATACTGAGACAGTTATCTCGATCAAGCTCAAGCTTCCATCTGCACGAGTCATGGGCTTCAACGAGCGGCACAACCCCCAGGACCTCAAAGTCAATCTCGACCTTCTGGAAGAAAAAAGGGAGGAAGTCCGCGTCTGGATGGCAGCCTACAAACGAAAGGTGGCTTGGTACTACAACTCTAGGGTTAAAAATAAGACGTTTATAGTGGGGGACTTAGTGCTCCGACGAGCCGCTGTCTCTCAGCCTCAGAGTCAAGGGAAGCTCACCCCAAACTGGGAAGGTCCGTATGAGGTGATAGAGGTCATCCGACCCAGAACTTATCGTCTGAAGGAACTCGAAGGGATAGTGCTTCTCCGACCTTGGAACTCAGAAAACCTAAGAATGTATTATCAGTAGACTTCCTTTAAAAACTCCTTCCCTCAGCATTATTGATTTCTACTATAAGGATTACGTGATGACAGAAAAGAAATGAGCGAAAGTGGTCCGTTAGGAACAGAAGGAGAACCTCGTCCTAATGCGAGCAAGTTAAGGACCTCTAAACCTCGGTTGTAGGAGATAAGATCTCTCCCGGGTCAACCTCGATCGTGGAAAATAAGACATTTCCAAAGTCAAAGGCCTCGTTCACCTTAGACGAGATGGGAGGAGAGGCTCGAACGATGGTCCGCATGTGCCCCCATAGCCCGTTAGGAACAGGAGGAGGACCTTCGTCCTAACGCGAGCAAAGTCGAAGGCCTCGTTCACCTTAGATGAGATGGAGGGAGAGGTTTGGACGATGGTCCACATGTGCCCCCACAGTCCATTAAGAATAGGAGGAGGACCTCGTCCTAACGTGAGCAAAGTCGAAGACCTCGTTCACCTTAGACGAGATGGAGAGAGAGGCTCGGACGACGGTCCGCATGTGCCCCTATAGCCTATTAGGAACATGAGGAGGACCTCGTCCTAATGCGAGCAAAGTCGAAGGCCTCGTTCACCTTAGACGAGATGGAGGGAGAGGCTCAGATGATGATCTGCATGTGCCCCCACAGTCCATTAAGAATAGGAGGAGGACCTCGTCCTAACGCGAGCAAAGTCGAAGACCTCGTTCACCTTAGACGAGATGGGGAGAGAGAGGCTCGGACGACGGTCCGCATGTGCCCCTATAGCCTATTAGGAACATGAGGAGGACCTCGTCCTAATGCGAGCAAAGTCGAAGGCCTCGTTCATCTTAGACGAGATGGAGGGAGAGGCTCGGACGATGGTCCACATGTGCCCCCACAGCCCGTTAAGAATAGGAGGAGAACCTCATCCTAATGCGAGCAAAGTCGAAGACCTCATTCACCTTAGACGAGACGGAGGGAGAGGCTCGGACGATGGTCCGTATGTGCCCTCATAGCCCGTTAGGAATAGGAGGAGGATCTCGTCCTAATGCGAGCAAAGTCGAAGGCCTCGTTCACCTTAGACGAGACGGAGGGAGAGGCTTGGACGACGGTCCGCATGTGCCCCCACAGTCCGTTAGGAACAGAAAGAGGACCTCATCCTAACACGAGCAAAGTCTAAATCCAAGCTTTGAAGTCTGTAGAAAATGGGATCTCCATCAGCGCCGGTCAGAGCGCCCGAGCCCACCTCAGCCAGGTCACTCGAGCCAACCTCGGCCAGAGCGCCTAGGACGACCTCGGATAGAGATAAAATCTCTTCCGAGCGATCGCGTCAACCCCAGTTGCAGATCAAAGCTCCTCCGAACTCCGACCTGAACCAGCACGGAGCCCGGAAGAGGACTTCGACAATCGCCTTTTTGGCACTCCCTTCCTTCGAGCTTCGAACTCGGGATGGGGGGACTACTATTGGGGATAAACCCCGCTCCTACCGAAGTCCAGTTCGTTGCTCTACCTAATACAATCGGTAGCCACGGTCGTACTCCTTGGACTCCCAACGGTCGAGCTCCTTGGATTCCCAGCGGCCGAACTCCTTAGACTCCCAACGGCCGAGCTCCTTGGACTCCCAGTAGCCAAACTTTTTGGACTCCCAACCGCCGAGCTCCTTGGACTCCCAACGGCCGAACTTCTTGGACTTTCAGTGGCCAGGCTTTCGCGGAACTCCTCAACGGCCGAGCTCCTTGGACTCCTCAGTGGTCGAGCTCCTTGGACTCCCAGCGGTCGAACCCCTTGGACTCCCAGCGGCCAGGCTTTCGCGGAACTCCTCAGCGGTCGAGCTTTAGTCGGAGTCCCGCGAGGGCCAAACTCTCTCCGTGCCCTTCCAGCCAGATGCCTGTAAGAGCCGAACTCCCTCCCAGACATCTCTTTCGGTCGGCTGAGCTCCTTCGAACCCCTTCAGTCGGCCAAATTGCTTAGCGGCCGAGCTTCTTGAACTCCGAGCGATCGAGCTTTAACGAAATTCTCCAGCGCCTGAACTCCTCAGCGGTCGTCCCTCGATCGAACTCCTCAAGGGGCCATCCCTTCAGCCGATCGAGCTCTTTTGGACTCGCAGCGACTGAACTTCTCAGCAGTCGTCCCTCGACCGAACTCCTCAAGCGGCCATCCCTTCAGCTGACCGAGCTCCTTCGAACTTCCAGCGGTTGAACTCCTCAGCAGTCATCCTCCGATCGGACTTCTCACCGATCGAGCTCCTACTGAACTCCCCAACGATCGAGCCTTAGCCGTGCACCTCCATCCAGATGCCTACGGGAGCCGAACTCCTTCCGAGCTTCCTCTTCAGGAGTTCGAACTCCTCCGAAATGGGCACACGTCAAAGCCCTTCAACCCTTCATTCGATCTCGAACGGCTCAGTATCAAGACAACTGCAGCCATCACCATCAGTCCGCCACAAGCGACAGTGATCCGCTATTAGGCGGCGATGGCTGTCACCATCAACCCGTTGCAGACGGCACCTTCCCTTGAGACTGACTCTGCCAAACCTCGAGCGGCCCACCAGCACGTGGCTATAGCTGTCATCATCAAGCTCCGATATAAAAAGGACCCTCCAGATATGCTAACTCTAATCTCTCTGATCTCTAAGATCTTCTCTTCATCTTTAAGCTCCTTAGAAATCATTCTCGATTACTCCATTCCTGTTGGCCAGAGCTGACTTGATCGTCGGAGGGTTCTACTGGAGCCACCCCCCACCAGCTCCGGATGGGACTTTATTTTGCCGATCTTCGATGGCGACCTCGTCCACCATCACTCCAGTTGATTCCGACGACGATTAGTTTCTGCGTCAATAAGCTTCAACTGCAACGTTGATAGGAGATAAAATCTCTCTGGACCTCGATTGGAGACAAGATCTCCTTCGAGCTTTAATTTCGATGTCAACCCTGATTGAAGATGAGATCTCTTCCGAGCTTCTACAACAATTGGAGAAAAGATCTTCCATGAGCTTCAACTGCAGTGTCAATAGGAGACAAGATCTCCTTGGACCTCGGCTGGAGCCAAGATCTCCCCCGAGCCTTAACTTCAACGTCAATCTCGGCTGGAGATAAGACCTCTCCCGAGCTTCAACCCCAATGGATGTAGAGCCCAGAAAAAAACTTCGATAGTCATCTTTTTTGTACTCCCTTCCTTTGAGTTTCGAACTTGAAAGTGGGGAAACTATTGTTGGGGATAAACTTCACTTCGTCGAAGTCCAGTCTGATGCTTGGCCTAATGCAACTGACAATCACGGAAGAGCTTCGATCAAAAATTCTTCTTCGATCGGACTCCTCTAGGAGCCGAACTTCTTTCGGATCTTTCCTTCAGTCGAATGCCTATAGGAGCCAAACTTCTTTTGGATCTCTCCTTCAGTCAGACGCCTATAGGAGTCGAACTCCTTACGTATCCCTCCTTCAGTCTGATTTCTACAGGAGTCGAACTCTTTCAGGACTTCTTCCTCAGTCGGACTCCTCCAGGAGCCAAACTCTTTTTGGATCTCTCCTTCAGACAAATGCCTACAGGAGCTGAATTCATCCTGGATTTCTTCTTTAATCAGATTTCTACAGAAGTCAAACTCTTTTCGAACTCCTTCGGTCAAGTTTCTATAGGAGCCAAACTCCTTCCGAATTTTTTCTTCAGTCGGACTCCTACAGGAGTCGGACTCCTCCTTCAGTCGGATTCCTATAGGAGCTGGAGTCCTTCCGAACTCCTCCTTCAGTCAAATTTCTATAGGAGCCGAACTCCTTTAGGACTTTTTCCTCAGTCGAACTCTTCCAGGAGTTGAACTTCTTTCAAATCTCTCCTTCAGACGGATGCCTATAGGAGCCGAACTCCTTCCGAACTTCTCCTTCAGTTAGATTTTTATAGGAGCTGAACTTCTTCTGGATTTTTCCTTCAGTCAAGTTTCTACAGGAGCCGAACTACTTCTAGACTCCTTCAGTCAAATTTTTATAGGAGTCAAACTCCTTCTAGACTCCTCTTCAGTTGACCTCCTTCAGGAGTCAAACTCCTTTCGAACTCCTTCTTTAGTCAAGTTTCTATAGGAGTCGAACTCCTTCCGGACTTCTCCTTCAGTCAAACTCCTCCAGGAGCCAAACTCCTTCCAGATCTCTCCTCCAAATGGATGCCTACATGAGCCAAACTCCTTCCAAACTTCTCCTTTAGTCGGGTGCCTATAGGACCCAAACTTCTTCCGAATTTTTTTTTAGTCGAATGCCTACAGAAGCTGAACTCCTTCCGAACTTCTCCTTCGATCGAACTCCTTTCGAATTTTTTCTTCAGTCGGATTTCTCCATGAGCCGAACTCCTTTCAGACTCCTAAATTTTTTCTTCGATCAAGTTCCTTCAGGAGCCAAACTCCTTCCGGATTCCTCCTTCAGTCGGATTTTTTCAGAAGCCGAACTCCTTCCGAATCTCTCCTTCAATCAAATTTCTTCAGGAGCTGAACTCCTGCTTCAGTCAGATTTCTTCAAGAGTCAAACTTCTTCCGGATCTCTTCTTCAGTCAAGTTCCTTCAGGAGCCGAACTCCTTCCGAATTCCTCCTTCAGTCGGATTCCTCCAGGGGTCGAACTTCTTTCAGATCTCTCCTTCAGTCAAGTTCCTTCAGGAGCCAAACTCTTTCCAAATTTTTCCTTCAGTCGGACTCCTACAGGAGCCGAACTCCTTTCGGACTCCTCCTTTAATCGGGTTCCTACAGGAGCTAGACTCCTTTCGAACTTCTTCTTCAGTTGGATTCCTCTAGGAGCCAAACTCCTTCTGGACTTCTCTTTCAGTTGGATTCCTCCAGGAGCCGAACTTCTTTCGAACCTCTCCTTCAGTCGGATTCCTCCAGTAGATTGCTTCTAGATTTCAGCTAGCATTTCTCCCGGATGATCCCCTCCAAACGTATTTCTTTCGGAAGTCCGAACTCCTCTGAAATTGATATATGTCGAAGTTCTTCACCAACCAATACCTGCTTCCTTCGAACTATGCTTCCTCCGAACTTTGCCTATTAAATCTCGATGAACGATCACTATCAGTCTGACAACGCCCCTCTCTTCGTAGCAAATTCTATGCGGCCCCGAGCGGCCTACTATCGGATGATTATGACTGTCACTATTAGTCTGACAATACCTTCCTCTCTATACCGAATTCCATGTGGCTCCGAGCGGCCTTCTATTAGACAGTATGGCCGTCACCATCAATCAAGCTCCGTTTATAAAAAGAAATCCTCCAGATATATTTTCTCTAAGCTCTCTTCTCCTTCCCAAAATTCTGTCGAACTCTTTCCTAAGCACTCCATTTCTATTGGTCAGAAGAGCTGACTGGATCATCGGAGGATCCTGCTAGAGCCACCACCACCGACTCTGGATGGAACTTTATTTTGTAGGTCACCGATGACGACCTTGTCTTCCTCGACTCCAGCTCAATCTGGCGTCAACCAAATTCTGCACCAACAAATTGAAAGTATGGATATATTTAAAAAAATCATGAAGGTTACTGCAAAAATTATTTTACATTTAGCAGTTATTATTGAGTTATTTTTTGAAATAGTTAAAATTTGAAATCAGCTATACAAGTTCAATCCAATAGCCAAACTAGTTAAAAAATTTACATAAATAAGATGAATACAAAATAAGTTGGATTAATGCAAAGATATTCTATTCAAACCGTGATAAAAAGTAAATATAAAATAAGATAAACATATAAATATACGACATAAAGAGGATCCTAAAATATATATCTTAACTCCCACATGGTATTTGTCTCTTCCCCCGTTCAAGTTGCCTTCGATGATACGTAATAGCGGGCTGACTCGGCCCCTCTTGGTCCACTATTGGATGCTTTACCTGGGTGATAGCTTATGGGTGACTCCCTCGACCATATACTCTTCTCTATCATGCAAATATCGTGAATTGTGCAATCAACCGCATACGCAAAATGTGCAGAAACATCTTCAATATATGTTAACTGTGTTACGTCATCATCAATGCTATATGTGAATCGTGTCACGTCATTATCAATACAAGTGGCAGTAGATATGTATTATGTGAACGAAGAAAACTCTGGCATTGGATATGGAGAGGTACCGTGCCATCAAATGTCTCATCTTCGCTAAACTAGAGGTGCTACTAATGACAATAGATATGTAAATGGCGAAGGAACCTCATCCTCGAGTTTTTTTTCATTTTTTACTATATATTTAATTAATATAATAAATAAAACATATTATAAATAAAATATAATTAATTTATAAATTAAATTTAATTATATAAAATAATTTGTATCTATCATTATGTTCTGTATGCACAAAAATTAATATAATAATCTTATTTACTAATCATAACCATATTAAAATATAATTTAAAATAAATAGTATTTAAATAAAAAAATTATTAAAATAATGAAATAGAAGAAATTATGAAAAATAAATAAGAGGCCATAAAAAAAATGGAGAAATGGGTTGGGGGTTACATAATGTGGGGATAAGGGAGGGGAGGTTACTAATGAACGGAGAGAGGGTGGGCGGCGAGCAAAATAAAAAAAAAAAATGGTAGGAGATCACGAGAAGGAAGGAGAAAAGTTGGGTGGGCTCTTAGCAACTAGTGAGAACAATCAAAGAGGATGGTTGAGAAATTTCAAGTTAAAAATAAGATTTTTAATTAAAAATTTCATCTCCAACCTGAGATTTCATTAAGTAAACTATCTGAGGCTACGTGCATCAGAAATCATTGGTAGAACCTGTGATTTCCTACGTGGCATCCTATTGGCCAAAATAATAATCAATCCATATTATTTATCCTGATCTCTTGTGGACTGCATCAAGGATATTTTTTATCTCCATATTTATTTATCCTCGGCTCAGAATTGCTCACTACTTATTACCTTCATGGAGCAATTCAGCTGAAACTTCTCCAAGCTTATAAACCAAGACCATGGGGTCCTGTAATCTCCCACGTCTTATATATTGATGACTGTCTTTTAGCTGCCCGAGCTACCACTCGTGATGCCTTAATGTTGAAATCTATTCTGGACTCTTACTATGATACCATTGGGCAGGCTATTAACTATTCCAAGTCTCACATCATCTTTTACTCTAATGTTGGTTCTTCTGTTAACGAGCAGATTTTGCACATCTCTCAAATGCCAATTAAAAGAGGTGTTTAGAATTATCTGGGCATATCTTTTTCTGCTGCTTCTTTATCCACATGCGACTTAAATTATCTTATGAGGAAGCTGGACAACAAAATAAATGGGTGGAAGTGGAAGGCTATATCATTTGCCGGTAAAGCAACCCTTTTGCAATCAGTTTTTCTTCTGTTCTCCTTCATGCTATGCATTCAGTTCACTTGCCCATTTCTATTCTTAATTTTATAGAGAGAATTTTGAGCCTTCTTATGGGGTCATTCTTCAAGTCGAAAAGGTCTTCATGTGCTTCCATGGTCCAAAATCTGCGAGCTAACGTTAATGGGCAAAATAACTATTAATCTTATTCTTTATCCCACTTCCTTATGGGCTTAGTTGGTTCAAGCTAAACATAATTTTAGAGGTTTTTGGACCAGATATCATGGACCCCATAGATGCTCTATTATTTGGAACAAAATCAATATTATTGATGCCTAATTGCAGAAATTTCTCATTTGGATGATTGGTTTTCGTACTTTCATTAATGTCTATCTTAATCCTTGGATTTTTGATGTGCCTCTCTACCTAGGTTGCCTACCTTTATCAACACAGATATCGACCTGGTTTCTTTTAATGTTGAAGATTTTATCACTCCTAATAGGCAATGGAATTTACAAGCTCTTAACTCATGTTTTAATGCTGATCTAACTCTTGCTATTACAAAGATTCTTGTCCCCTTGCATCCATGGCCGGACAAATTCTATTGGTTAAATTCAAATACTGCTTACGTTTCTACATCTGTTATTATATCAGTTCTTACTTCATCTAATATGGAGTCTCATTCGCCACCGTGCAATTAGATTTGGAATTTTCCTCTTCCTCTGAGGGTTAACTGTTTCCTATAGAAACTTCATGCAAATATTCCTTAAATTGAAGGGGCATCATACCCGACACATCAGCTCGTGGTGATATCCATGCCAATATCATTGAAGACTTGGAACATTCTATGGTGACTTGTCCATTTGCTAAGCAATGTTGGACCGACCTGGCCATGATTTCTGAGTTTAATTCCCCGCTACGTTTTTGCCAATATTACTTGCTTGCTAACCAGTGCTCGGGTAGAGAACAAGTTGAAAGCAATGATGGGTCACATGGCATGGTTAATGTGGAACTCCCGCAATGCTAGGATTTTTCGGCATCAGTTTGCCTCTCCTTCACAGTGCTTCGTCCATTATCTTCTTACATGCGAGGCGTTGATGAAGCCTTTTTCATCCAACCCCTGGTCAAAGTCCTTGTTTAGTGCCTTATGCAGAGCTCTTGGCAGCTTGGTATGGACTAAAAGCAGCAATTCAAAATTCAATTTTATAAATATTTCTATGTTCAAGGTGACAGTAATCCACTGGCTTACACGTTCTTCCTCCTGCAAGATGGCTAAACTTTCCATTTTTAAGGATATATTGAATATTATAAATCATTTTCCTGCTTGCAACATCTCACGCACACATTTATCATGAGTAGAACCAAACTGCTGCTGATTGGCTCCCCGCTCTCTTAGGCAACTATTCCTTCTCTTTGTGGGATATGCTGCCTTTTTCAATTTGCTTTGATATTGCATCATGATCTAATGCACATTGATGAAGTTAATAATGATGTCTAGGTATCACATTATCTTTCCAGATGATCATACTATTTGGTGCACCTCCTTGGATGGATTGTATCAAGATTCCATGGCATGCATTTAATCTGCCATGCTGCTTGCTACATGTTACGGTCTTCTTATCTGGTCTTCTATGCCAACATCCTTAGGCTGCATTCTCTGTTAACTTTCTTGATCCTGCTGTCCTCCCCTAAGATTCTAACTGAGGTTAAGCATCAAATCATTTATTTCTTTATCGTAAGTTTATGCTATTCATGTGAGAATTTTTTATAATTATCAATTATTATTAATTAATTATTCTATTTATTTTATTAAAAATAGGCTGATTACATGATCTGAGTTAATAAACATGTTTGTGAGCCTAATATTGTTTGTGATCCTTTTGTTTGGACCAGATGCACCTTATATTGAATTGGTGTGGCGTGTAGGCTTTGGTCCGATATGAGCTCATGATGGATGGGTCTGTTAGGATTTTATTTGGTTAGGTCCTCTTTCCACTTTCTATAAATATCGTAAGACTAGTTCTCTGGCTTGTCCCATCGAATAGCCGCCTGTTGAGAGGAAGCTGGTGGAGAATAATCTGATTTCGATATTCGTTTGAGCATCCGTTGCTGTCATTCTTCGTAAATCAATGACGAACATAGGTACGCATCTGTCTTTTGTATTCTAATATTCTGCAATGATTCATGGAAATTATCTACGTGTGGTATCAGAGCAAGCTGTAGAGGATTAGAATAAAAAAAATTAAAGAAAAGAGGGATGGATCTTCTCAGACCGTGACCACTCTTCTCTTTCTTCTTGCTGGCCGGATCTTTCTCTGGCTGGATCAAGGTCCGACGAGGCCTGTTAAAGGAATAAAGATCGGATCAAAGGATTTAATAATAAAAAAATAAAAAAATAAAAAAAAAACAAATAAAGGGGCGAGAGGGGTGGCGGTTTCCACCGTCGAGCCCTCCTTCTCCTCCGCCTGTGCATGACCTACAGCCGCCATGAGATCGGCGGCGGCATCAAGGGGACCAGCGGCGGCCTCGACGGTAGGGGGTGCCGGCCGTCGGACTTTTTTTTTCCGATTTTTTCAAAGAAACAAAAAAAAAGGAAGAAGGGAAGGAGGAGGCCGCCGGCTTCTCCCATGCCATGTGCTCCTCGTCTCCCATGGGCGATCGGCGCCGGCAACCAACCGGCATGGCCAGAGAGGGGATGGTGGTCGTCCTCCCATCGATTGTCGGCTCAAATAAAAAAAAAAAGGGGGAGGTACTTCAGGGGCGGTGGCTCTAGCCGCCGCGCCCTCCTTCGCCCCTCACGTGCAGTGGCCGACGGCAGGCCTCTCGTCGGTGGCTGGCGGCGGCTGCTTAGCCGGAGTTGAGGCAGAGAGGAGGCACCGATGAGCTCTCCTCTCCACTGCCCAAAACCCATAAAAAAAAATTGTAGAACCCATCGTGAGGGAGATGAAGTGGCCTAACGGGTTTTCGATTTTGAGTTTTGACCTAAAATCCAAATCTGGTTTGATCAATTAAGAGTATAATTATAGTTTTGCACTTTAGTCCCTGCAATTATAAAAAATTAATTTTAGTCCAAAGAAAATTATAGTTTAGCCCCTATATTTATAAAAAATGATTTTAGTCCAATAAATTATGTTTTAGTTCTTTTATTATAATTTATTGTATAAAATCTCTATTTTATAATTAAGACTCTGTTGAAGGTTATTATTTGTATTAGTCCTTCAAAATTTCAATTTGCTTCCTGAAAATTTTATTTCTGATCATACTCTTCAGAAAATTAATATCTGACATTATTTTAGCATGATATATATTTTTTGAACTATATAAATATGTTATTATTGCTTTGAAATGTAATATTATATTGTGTTATGATCAGTGGGATGCATGTTGTTAAGTATCCCATATTGGACTTGATCATTTTGGATATTTAATTTTCTGTATGGATAATTTTATGAATTAACATGAATATTTATCACCAAAGTTGTTTATTTATATTAGTTTATAAAATTTTTCATCATTAGATGGATATTTTCTAGTTGTGACATACAATCACCTACCCAAAGGGGGTTATTATATGTTTTAACTAGAAACCATGTGAACTATTATATCATGAGGGTACTCTAACTTTTAGGATTTGTCTGTCCAAAGGAGATAGATTTTTGAATGCTAGGATATTTTTTTTGTGGCCTTGTGTAAAGAGCTCTTATGCATATTGCATGTTCTATCCAATAGAAAATATGTGATATAGTATTTGGGCTCTTATTTATGGTTTATATCACTATATGACTGTGTTGTTGGTAAATGCGCATTATCCAATATTTGACATTCATATTGTTTGTTTGTACGGTCTCTTTTGATGTTAATAACAATAATGTCATCATTGAAGTCTTGGTCGGATTAAATTATAAGAGGTGAAAATAAGATATGAAATTTGCTCTGGGGATAGCTGACATTGATTTGGTATTGCATGAGAATAAATCTGATGATCTTAATGACTAGAGTATACTAGAACAGAAAGATTATTCTACTAAGTGAAAAAAATTGAATAAGCTTAGCTTAATTGCTATTAAGAGATCAGTTTCTGAGCATCTTTTAAGCGATCTGCTAGAGACCAATAGTACTAAGAAACTGTTTGATGCCATAGGACAGAGATACCTTATTTCTGAAAATGGCAAGTCTGGATGTCTGATCAAAGAGTTGACAACCATGAGATATGATAATATTGGGGGTGTTAGAAAATATATTCTAAAAATAATTCACCTCCAAACCAAACTTAAAAGTCTGAAAATTAAATTGCCTAACTCCTTTCTAGTGCCTCATGCTTTGAATTCCTTACCAGCTGAATTCTTCCAAATCAAAACTGTCTATAATACTCTAAATGAAATTTGGAATATTAATGAGTTGATCACTAAATGTGTTGTTGAGGAAGAAAACTAAAGAAAGAAAAGAATGAGATTGCCCTATTTTTCTTTCAACCAAAGTCCCATTCTGGCAAAGATTTTATGAAGAAGAAAAAGAATAAACATGTTGCTTCTAAACAGTCTTAGGATGTTAAAGGACATGGTAACAACCCTGGTCAGAATCATTTTGTAGGAGGTCCTAAAGCTGTCATTAGAAAAAATGTCAAGTGTTTTCATTGTAAAAAGAAAGGCCACATAAGAAGTCAATGCTACAAATTCAAGTCTTGGTTAGAAAAAAAACAAAAATAAAAAGGTAAGCCCCTATCTCTTATTTATTATAAGTCAAATATAGTTGATGTTCCTATTAATTCATGGTGGATAGATAGCGGTGCCATAACTCATGTTGCCATTTTTTTGCATGATTTATAAACAAGAGGAAACCAAGTCTGAAAGGGACTAAACTGAAAGTAGAAAATGATCTTGAAGTTGAAGTTGAATACATAGAGCTTGTCAAGTTATCTTTAGAGTCTGATTTTGAAATTTCTTTAGAAAACATCTTTTATGTATCTTCTTTTAGAAGGGATTTGATTTCTATTTTCTCTTTAGATAGATTGATTTTAGTTTTAATTTTCATAATGAAAAAATTGATTTGACATTTAATTCATAAATTATTGGTTATGGCATTCTGAGTGATGGATTATATAAATTATGTTTATCTTATAATAATTCCTATATTTTTTTAAATGTTGAGAATGTGATTGCAAAATATTCTAAAATTAAAAAAAGATCCTCTATATTGTGGTATAAATGCTTAGGACATATATCTATGGAAAAAATTGATAGACTAATTAAGAATGATATCTTACCTATTTTGAATTTTCGAGACATGAAAAATTGCATTGATTATATTAGAGGTAAATTGACTAAAACTAAAAAGAAAGGAGCAACTCGTAGTTTAGGCCTTATAAAAATAATTCACACTGATATAGTGGATCTTATTCTTCTACAATCTATGGCAATAAATATTTTATCATATTTATTGATGATTTTTTTCGATATGGTTATCTTTATTTGATTAAAGAAAAGTCTGATGCTCTTGAAAAATTTAAAATCTTTAAAATAGAAGTTAAGAGACAATTGGAAAAAGTCATCAAGATTGTGAGATCTAATCGTGGAGGTAAATATTATGGTAAACATAATATAGCAGGATAGTATATGGATCCGTTTGCCAAATACTTACAAAATTATGAGATTGTAGCCCAATATACTATGCTTGGTAATCATGAGCAAAATAGTGTGGCCGAAAGACGTAATCGCATCTTTAAGGATATGATGAAGAGCATGATGAGTAGGTCAAATTTGTCAGAATATCTATGAGATGAGGATATTAAAATTGTCTTGTATATTCTTAATAGGATTCCTAGTAAATCTGTACCCAAAATACCTTTTGAAATATGGACTGGTAGAAAATCTAGTTTAAATTATTTTTGAATTTGAAATTATCCTACAAAAGCGAGAATATATAATTCTATAGAGAAAAGACTGACCCCAGAATCAGTCGTTGCTATTTCATTGGATAACCAGAACATGCTAAAGGATACAAATTCTATAGTCCTGAAAGAGGTAACAGAATTGTAGAGTCACAGATTGTAAAATTTTTAGAACTTGATGTGGCTGATATGGAATCTTCCCAAGGCATTGATGTTGATAATAATCAGATTGAAACAATCTCCATTCCTATAACTGCACTATATGAAAATATAGTTTGCGCACCTATTGAGAGAATAGATGTTCAGGCTCCTAATCTTCCTGCTCCTATATTGAATCCTCAACCTATTCAGCCTAATGATGAGGTGACATTAAGAAGATCTGCCCGACAAAGGAGGCCTGCTATTCTTGATGATTTTTACATCTATCTTGGAAAAAGTGATTATAATATTGGACATGTGGTTGACCCAGTGACATACTATGATGCTATGACTTGTTCTCGGTCTAATTTATGGATAAATGCTATGAAGAAAGAAATATAATCTATGGCCAATAATAATATATGGGAGCTTGTTGAGCCTATTGAACATAGCAAACCTATTAGATGCAAGTGAGTATATAAGACTAAGAAGGATTTCAAAGAAAGGATTGAGCGATTCAAGGCTAGATTGATAGCTAAAGGATTTACACAGAGAGAAAGAGTTAATTATACTGAAACTTTCTCTCCAGTATCTACAAAAGACTCTTTTAGAATTATCATGTGTTTAGTGGCTCATTATGACCTTGAGCTTCATCAGATGGATGTTAAAACTACTTTTTTAAATAGTAACCTCAGTGAGGAAGTATATATGAAACAGTCTGAGGATTTTCAAGAAGAACATTTAGTCTACAAATTGAAGAAGTTGATTTTTGATCTGAAACAAGCATCTAGATAATGGTATTTAAAATTTGATGAGATGGTAACCTCTCTTGATTTTGAAGAAAATAAAGTTGATCAGTGCATCTATCTCAAGACTAGTGGGAGCAAGTTTATTTTTCTTGTCCTATATGTTGATGATATCTTACTTGTCAGTAGTGATTATGGTCTACTCAATGAGACTAAACAAATGTTATCTAGAACTTTTGATATGAAAGATCTTGGAGAAGCGGCTTTTATCCTAGGCATTGAAATTCATAGGAATAGATTACGTCATTTATTGGGTTTGTCATAGAAGACGTATATTAATAGAGTTCTTGAAAGATTTAATATGTAGAATTGTAAATCCTATAATACGCCTATTACCAAAGGTGATAAGTTCAGTAAAGATCAGTGCCCCAAGAATGAGTTTGAAAAAGATCAGATGAAGAATATTCCTTATGCCAGTGCTATAGGAAGTCTAATGTATGCTCAGATTTGCACCAGACCTGATATTGCCTTCATAGTGGGAGTTCTTGGTAGATATCTATCGAATCCAGGTTTTTAACATTAGATTGCAGCAAAAAGGATAATGGAATATTTATAGAAAACCAAGGACTATATGCTTGTGTATAGAAGAATTGATGATCTACAGTTGTTAGGGTATTCAGATTCAAATCTTGCTGGATGCCCCGATGATTTGAAATCAATCTTAGGATATATTTTTATGTTAGCTGGAGGTGCAGTATCCTGAAGAAGTGTTAAATAAACGGTGGCAGCTTCTTCTACTATGCAAGCTGAGTTTATCGCTTGTTATGGAGCTGCTACTCAAGTTGTTTGGCTAAAAAATTTTATTGCAAGACTTCAGATTATTGATTCTATCTCTAAACCATTGACAATTTATTGTGATAATAGTGTTGCTGTGTTCTTCATAAAGAATAATAAATCTTCTAGTAGATCTAAATATTTGGAGCTGAAGTACCTAACAGTAAGAGATCTTGTGAAGAAATGAGACATAACTATTGAGTACATAGATACAGAGTCAATATTAGTTGATCCCCTAACTAAAGATTTGAGGCCCATATGCTTTACAAAGCATGTTGAAAATATGGGCATACTGAGTTTTTTTTATGTTCTTAATTAGTGGGAGTGATCTTGTATTTATATTTTATTATTGCTTTATTGTTATGGACTCTTTATATCTCGTGTACTTTTAATATACATCGTTGGCATGATAAATTAATGGTTTATTTTAATTTTTTTGTTTATATGTATATATTTGTTTTAGTACACTTAGAGATATCTCTTATTTATGTATCTACTGTATGAAATATGAGACCATGTGTCAAGTCTCACATATGTTGTACTGTCTCATTATTGACACCATGTTGAGTATGTGAGGCAGAATGACTTATTATGAAAGTCATTAGAATTTTTCTTGCTTATTTTGTATTTAAGCATGTTGAAGAGAAATTAGAGGACTGATCATAAAAATAGCATATGTTTGGATCACTTTTGGATGCTATTTTCTTGCTACACTACCACATCAAGACTCACATCGATAGTGTTAGTTATGTTTGTAACCATGGATAGGTCTTGTGTTAGATAAATGATGCAATGACTCCCATGATTCAGCATGATCAATACTATTGGGCCGAGTCATTTTTGAGGTGCTGTCTGTGGATCATATGTTTTTCAAAATCGTAGCAACGTACTATATTTTCTGCTATTCAGCCCGAGAGTCGGTTTTAAAACTAAAATATTTTTAAAATTTTAAAATCCTAATTAATGTTGCCTAAGTGGAAGAATGTGAGAATTTTTTCTAATTATGGGCTATCATTAATTAATTATTTTATTTATTTTATTAAAAATGGGCTGATTATATAATTCGAGTTAATAGATATGCTTGTAAGCCCAATATTGTTTGTGATCTTTTTATTTTGGGCCAAATACATTTTATATTGGATTGGTGTGGTTAGGACGGCATAGTGTAGACTTTGGCCCGACATGAGCTTATGATGGATAGATCTGTTAGGATTTTATTTTATTTAGCTAGATTCCCTCTCCACTTCCTATAAATATCGTGGGACTAGTTCTCCGACTTGCTCCATTGAATAGCCGCCTGTTGAGAGAAAGTTGGTGGAGAAGGATTTAGTTCCGATGTTCGTCTGAGCTTCCGCTGCTGTCATTCTTCATTCTTCGTAAATCAATGACGAACACAGGTACGCATCTATCTTTTGTATTCTAATCTTCTGCAATGATTTATGAAAATTATCTACAATTCAAGCCTTCTTTTCAACTTGTTATGCATGTCAGGGCATGATCTTGGTTGTTTGTATCAGCTTACCTTAACTGGAAATATCTGATTGGTTTGGGCATCGCGTTGCTTCATGCTCAGGTTTTCAGATGATTATTAACAATATTTATTTTCAGCTATCTCCGAGGGTGCTGAATCTTATACAGAGCAAGAGTAGCTGTTGGCATTTAAATACTCTTCGTGGGATGACTCTTGACCCAATTTTAAAGTATTTACTTGGTCCCTGTAGAGCTCTTATGTTGAAGTTACATATGGTATCAGATGTGCTTCCTTGTTGTCAGACTTTTTCTGGTTTATTAACAAAATTCAACGGTGTCATCTACATATCTACAATTTGGTCCAAGCTCTTATTTCTATGTCTGACAGTGCCTCCTTACTGTATTGCTTTCTGTATGAAGCTAAGTATGTTCTTACTTGAGCAGTTTACCTATTGTCGTATATTTTCTGCTCCTCATTCATAATTTCCTGGTGATATTCAGCAATGCACTCTGTGGTGTAAACTACCTACTGATGTTAAGCAGGCTTTCCTCTACTCTACCATATGGATACTCTTAGTTTGTTACATGTATCTGTATTATCTACTAAGTTAATGTTCTTCTTATTGTCCCTGTTGTTTTGCTTTCCTGCTGCCTATCTTTGTTATATGTTAGCAGCAGACAAAGATTGTTTTGGGTTGTATCAAGAGTTACTATTAATGAAGTTGCCTTTTTACCAAATAAATAAATAAATAAAACTAGCCAATGCCTGCTTCAATAGCCTAATAGACTTCTTGCCCAGAAAAATAGCCTAACAGATGTTAACTATAGGTGCAGATAACCTGTCACCACATACACAATATTAACATGGGAATTTACCTAGCAAAATCCGGTATCGAGAATTTGTAGTTCTTATAGATTGTAGATCTACAAAAGAAATTTCGCAAAGCTCACAAATTGTCACCTCAAACTCAAAACCCAACATCTCCTTGGCCCCCCCTTTTTTTTTTCGGGTGCTTATGGAGACGGTCCAAGTTGTTTGGAAACATTAGATTTCAGTAGTTTAAGAAGTGAGTGTTTTAATTAGGTGCAGTAGTGCAAAATAAACTATAAGTGCATATTACAATCTTCCATTTTGTCCCGTAGAGTTGTGCTCTATAGCTAAGAAGATGTTGATAGAAAATGGCTCTCCCATCCTTCCATCAGCAAGTTCTTTGAATATTTGTAAATACTTGAACAATCTAAACGTAGAATCATTATAACATAGATATATTCGAAGCAATGATTCTTGGTTTGAACGGCAACCTCTCAATCATCAATCTAGCATATATATATATATATATATATATATATATATATATTACTATTATATAAAAAGAATTTATTTAACTTATTCATATATATATATATATATAATATTTATTTGATGCATATTGAGATGTTTCATATTTTAAATATTAATTTTATAAAAAAATTCTCTTTCATAAAAATGAAAATAAATTTATTTTATTTTTTATGACATTTTATAAAATTTATTATTATAAAAATTTATTTTTATTTTTTTATATTAATATATAATTTTTTATAAACTTTTTAAAAATAGATAATTTATTATTATTTTTATTTATACTATATATTGAGTGATTGCTATAATAGGATTCCTCTGAATGGCCCTCGCATAGGAACCACATGGTATGCTATAGAAATCAAAAAAAATTATAGCATAAATAAAAATAACTATGATTCAAAGAAATTTTATTGTAGAACTAGCCGCAAAGCAATGCAACATTTTAATATTAAAAAAAATAATGCAATATTTTTTGGCCTTTTGTCTAAGATCGAGCTTGGAATCTGTTCTTGTCATTTTGATATCTAATATGTGGGTCATTGACCCATCATGATATTAAGTTGCGCTCATAAGAAAACAATACACCTGCTTCGGAGGAAAATATAATTATTCTAAAAATAAATGTTAGGAATAAACGCAAGTTAAATACAAAAACCTAAAAATAATATTCCTATATATGGAAAATCATAAATAGAAATTCTGGCCTACAAAAGGCTCCCCGTACCCCGTTTTTTTGCTTCCATTCTTCCCCTCTGCGAGTCTCGCCGAAGCATACCTCTCTTCAGAAGCACCGTCATCGAAGAACCCGGCGTCTTCCGCAAAAAGAACGGAAGAACTCGGCGTCGAGCCCCAAGAAAGAAGCCATGGAGTCTTCGAACCTTGCGCCGCTTCAAGAAGAGGGTTCCGAAGGACAACCTCCTTCTGCATTTTCTCTGGATTCCATCCCTACTCGACCCGCATCTCAGTAAGAATGATTTCATCGTTCATCCTTTTGGTAGCTCTTTTCCATTGATCGGAAGTAAATTTTTTAAAGATCGAATAAAAGTTTATTTTTTGGCTGGAATTCTTGCATCCACTGTTGTGTTCTGAAAGGGGAATCAAGAATTCATTCTGGTTGGAATTTATACAACAAATTATGTCCGGGGGAACGTTGATGTATCTTGACGAAAGTTCTTCTTTGGTGTGAAGTTTAGATGGATTCCTGCGGTTAAATATGGAAAACAAAAGGTTAAAAGGTTCCCCCAAAGTGAGTCGTGTGTCTAGATCAACTTATCGTACCACCATGAGAAGACCATAAACTGGAGAAATAGCTAGAGGTTTCATAACAATCGGATAAATGTTGCAAGAATGGCCGCTTTTAATGAGGTTAAATCACTAAATTAGGTGGAATATATAATCTGGTTATTCTCAGTAAAAATTATTGATCTATAGATGCGAACTAGGGTTTTGGTTTGATGTACTTTGTTCCATTAAGAAAATGGGAAAGAAATGTTAGCTGGTTCAGATGTGGTGCCTTGGTGTAGAATTTGTTACTTTGAAAAGTATAGCCACCAGAAAGCCTGCAAAACAACATTGCGACTTTGTTACCCACTAAAGATAGGAAACCATTGTTAAGAATGTTCTGACTCTTATTTTCATCTCTTCTTGTTTTTCTTCTTTTTTGATTTATCAACTGATTTCTTTTAATTGAAAAAATAGTATGGAAACCATTAGACTTTGCTACTTATCCTCTATTTAGGTGTTGGTAATGTGAGGGAAAGGAAATGAAAATGAAGTTCTCAAAATCCAGCAATCTTGGTTCTCTATTTGTTGGTTCCTCTTGTCCCCTCTAATAATTTCCTGTGTTTTCCCAATATCTAAGCAACACAAAGTTGAATGCAGGAATGGAAAGGTGCCTAGTTGTGGGTTTGTTTCATTCCAAATTAATGAGTTCCAATTTAATATGCGTCTAGTTGTTAAAGTGCAATTGAATGGTCTCATATGTATTTAGTATGTGCACATGTATTCTATATATCTAATAAAGCTCGATTGACACAGATTGGGTAGTTGAGATAATCTGGATTGACTTCATTGTTGAGACTCTCGGAATTTGTGTGGATCATTGACAAAATTTTGGGAGGTTCATCTTGTGTATCTAGAGTCTAAATTGGTGGGCGACACAACAATGGCCAGGGTGATATTTGCTCATTCCATTCTGCATGCACTGAAATGTATCTATCTGCTTTTTCTGACATCCAAATGCTTTCATCTGCGCAAGGTTTGAACAGTGCTAATTCTTATCATTGACTCTCCACTTATCTCTTGATTAAAATTAGTAGGACTCAGGAATATTTGAGTACAAAGGTATCTGCAATTTCCTTATATCTAAAGCTTAAAAGAATTTGAATTTTGTATGACATACTTTCTGCAAAATTTGCTTTTGGAGACTTTATGAAGTCAAGAAAGCTTATGTCTTCCAGAACATCGTGTAATTGCACTATACTAAGGCCTACAGGAAAATTGAGGTGGGATGTTGGACAGAAAATGAACCACACATGTAGACGAGCTCTGAAAGATGAGAATTTTAGGGTACATCTACAATGTCATTAGAAAAAGTGGAGATGGAAATGAGCACCTTAAAGAGGTATTTTTGTTGGGTTAGTAGAGGAATGGTTGATGGAGGATCAATAAACATCTTATTGGAATGCACAAAAAAGGCTTGGAGGAGCCTAAGACAACTTAAGAAAACTGAGATGGAAGTTGTGAGAGAATTTGATGAAGCTTGTATTGACAAAGAACATAGCCTTGAAAGTAACAATGCTTGAAAATCATTCATAAAGTAATATCAACTAGGTCTTGTGGTATTAGTTGTAGATACTTGAAGTGGCAGAAGTGTCATGAAGTAGGTGTGAGATTTTGTAATCGGTGCAATACCTAGGTAGCATTTTCTGATGGCTAACTAGTAATTTTCTTACAAAATATGATTCTCAACAAATATGAAGAGACTTTAGGTCATCAGCCTGACATGAGCAGTCTTGCAAATGGTTTGTTGACAAAATACAAAATGAATTGTGACTGGCTGGCTGGCTTGCTGGTTTTACAGACCTCATTGCTGCTGATTATACTATTAATGGCCATATATAATGCTATTTGAGCAGGTGTTCTTGCATGTCTAAGTTTTTTCAGCAATATAAAAGGCTATCAAAACCTGTAAGATTTTCTCAACTGTTCAACAACCCTTGCATGACCTGCTGTCCATATTCATCTTAGTTCTTATATTTTGTTGCAGAACTTTGAACTATGAGAGAAGACAGGAACTTGGTCTCTTGATGATGACGGTTCGTTATAAATATATCTGTTATGGGAAAAATCTGGTGCAAACAAATAACTGATGGAAGTAGCTGCCACAGTAACTAGAGGATTACCTAGTGATATGTAAAGGCATAATTGATATGGTTGTAATTTAACCTGCCAATATTTTCTATCTGATTCTATCTTGCTCGAAACTTCTATTTAACAATTTACAAGTGCATGCCAAACAGTTAAAACTACTTAGAATGTATTTCAGTGAGCATTCTTTCACTGGGTTAGATTACATTAAAATCTGTACTTGATCCACTTTGTCTTGGTTGCTGTTTGATCTTATGGTACATATTACCATACCCAAATGTACATGCAGGAGTTCACTTGAAAAGTACTCACCTTTAGAATGGTCAGATTATTTTGACAAAGAAGAAGATGTAACTATTCCAGGAACAAATAATGTGAGTAGGCTTTATAATCTATGAGTATTCTTATTGCTATTATTAGCATTGTGATTATCATCATTGTTTGTTTTGGCTCCTTAATTGCATGAAGATTTGTATATCATTGTGCAATGTCTTTTTTCACCATTTCATTGTTTAGGTCTTTCATGTTTACTTCGCTGGATCAAAGGGGCCAGTTGTTTTTGGCCTACATGGAGGTGGCTGCTCAGGGTATGCCTGACTTGTTTTTGGCTAAAAGACTACAGGTTTCTATGATGCTCATGATGTGTTTATGTGTGTGTGTGGGTGTGTTTTTTTTTGCCTCCCATATAAACTGATGATTACTGCTTCCACTGGTCGGTTACATGGTTAACTAACAAGTTCATAGGCCACTATTCAGCGTCAATCAAATTTCATTATTGTGAAGCTCTTGCACCTTTAGATAGTTAACTTGGTCCAAGCATGACAACTTCAAGTGGTATTTAATTAATTAAATGGTTTACAACATTTAGGTTATGAACATTTAAGCTATGTTTTGGTTGCTGGCTTTGCTTATGCACAGATATCAAGCATCCCCCTGAAAAGGAGTACGGGGAGGAGTTCAAAGCAGGAACAAGTTGACCAATTGAGGGTAGCCTTTGAATTTGAAATCCATAGATTTTAGGGATAATGTAATTACCCTTTTTCTCGGGGTGGGTGGTGGGGGGGTGGGGGCGGAATTTACAATTTCAGAGTTGCAGGCATTATGTGCTTGGAACTTGGTGGTCTTTTTGCTCTCTCTGCTTCCCCTTCTCATCCCCTTCACCCACATGAGAGGCATGGGGCAGATGGTAGGCTTGTTGCATCTGGACTGCCCTTAGTCAATATAGTAACCACTGCTCTCATTTTGAATGGCGATATTCATAAACCAATCAAAATTAAAGCCTATATGATTATATATGTCAACTGAATATATTTTGTTTTAAATACATTTTTCAGTGCCGATAGATGTATAGAAGGGGGTATTACATTGTTTACTTAGTTGTATCACAATTACCTGTCGGTTGATGACTATAAATCCCAACTTATTCAATTTGTAAGTATTTCCACATCTACCATAAAGCCTAAAATACAACTTTTCAGATGGCTATATTGATCATAGTTCAATTCTTGAAACCTAAAGTCTGACTTCCAGATCCATCTGCATGAGGTTGTCATTTGATGGCTAAAGAGGCGCAATTAGAGTAAACTCTGGTCTTGGACTGTTAACCTGATCCTATACTATAGTCTGGAACTGTGGGTTGTTACAGAAGGAAGGCTGCAACATGGAGGTCATCAGTTTGCAGCCAGGAGTGATTGAAACTTGAAAGTACCCTACCATGAGGCAGTTGTGTATGTCTTCTTACCATAAAAGTTGATTGTCTGCCTTTGCAATTCTACTTGATTTTTCACACAATGTATGGGAAACATTCAAGTGTGACCTCAAATGCAAAATCAATTCTTGTGATGGATTTTTAATTTGTTCCATGTTGTAGGGCAACAATAAATATTATTTTTTTTTGACTTCATTATTGCTCACCAATATTACCTGAATTTTTCAAAATTTTGGTTTCTTGATGTGTCTTCTCTGATACTAGATCACTCTTCTTAGAACCATATTTTAGAGTCATGACAGTACCATATTTTCTTGTCAATTCAAGCAAAGCGTGTCAAGTCCAACATCACTTCAAGCGAGTGTTGACCAAGCTTTGGGAGAAAAGGATACATAGCCCTGTACGTGAATGCTTATCCCTACATAACTTTATCAGAGAAATGATGCATAAATTTCAAAGATTTGTGACATGTAGTTCTGTTTCTTTCTTGCACTTTCAGATTCTTTTGGACATTGTAAATTGTATCATTCGACGTATATCATCGAAGCTCAAAAACTAACAGTAACCACCAAACTTTGACCTCATTAGCTGGGTTTGCTTTTGCAAATTCCTTTCTGATAATCCTGAAAGGGCTAGCTCTGATGTCATTGCAAACATTTCAAATATAAGCTAGTCTTTGATCAACACCGTTAATGAGCATTTATCTTATGACAATGTGGTCTACAAAATTTATTCTTGAGATACATTATTTAGTCAAGTAGTTTCCATAATCAAAGGATAACTTTCTGATTGACTTACGAGCACTTATGGATTAAATTTGATGTCTTTTTATAGAAAATCAATAGTCAAGCTCATTAAATCTGTTTTTTCTCTTGTTTTCTTTATAACTGTTCCATTGAACTGCTAAACTGTAACTTAGATGCCCAATGCCCTCTATTGTACTGACATACCTAAAATTTTATATGAGATAAATAATAAGTTTTCTGGTTATCATATAAAAATTGGTTTCACTCTGTCATAATTAAGCTTCCTTTTTGCCAGGCTTTCTTTTGCATTATCTGCAATTAAAATCAAGGAAAGGGCCCGGATTGTTGCTATGGACCTGTGAGGGCATGGAAAGTCATCCACTGACAATGATCTGGACTTATCTATTGAAGTATGCCTGTATGAGCTTAGTGTATTGCAAGAAATAAGTTAATAAATTTTGTTTGACTTTTTTTAGGTTTTATTCCTGCTGTTCTATTTATCTGTTCTACTAATATATTTTGTTCAATCTACTTTATCTGAATTTTTAATGATGTCTGTATGCTGTTTGAAAATTGAACTAATTAATCTAAATTTACAGACTCTATGCAATGATATTTTGGCTGTTTTGAAGACAATATATGGAAATTCCCCACCTGCGATTATGCTTGTTGGCCACAGGTTTTCCTCTTGTATGTTAATATTGTCTGATCTTTATAAATCAGTCACTGCATCTTGCTCATTGAATGCCATGCTTCTTGACTTCTGTTAGTAGTATCTATGAGCGTTCTCATGTAAAATACATAAAGTGGGTTATTTAAAAATAATGGTTCGCTTTGTCACTGGAAATGCTTTTAGGCTTCTATTCAGCAGTGCCTATATATTCGGTCTTACACGTGAAGCCTGCCTTAAAATGCTATGTAGAATTCTTATTGTTGGGCAGTAGATATGCAAAACTTGTGCAGCTAGGTGAATGTATACTGTTCCTTTGTCATTCCTATAGTCTAAACCTACTATGTCATCAGATCTTCCCATTACCCAAGGAGTGCCAAATATTTTCTTTTCAATGGATATATTTTATGCGCTACTTCTCTCTCTACCATTCTCTTCATGACACATTTGAACAATTTTTAAAGATGCCTTTTCTTGATCTCAGAAGTAATTGATTGATGCCGTAACATCAATTTTGTTTGTTCAAGACATCATCTGCCTAAGGTTGATTTGTTGAGCTTGTTTACCATTGGCAGTGATTAGAATACTACCATGCCATGAATGATCACTGGGTTGATGTTGCAGGACTAATATCAGAAAGAGCATTTCCATGAAAAGATCATAACCTATGAGTCTTAATCATCTCGTACATTCCCCGTTCATTTTTATATTTTGTATGTGGTGTTTGTGGATCCTGTGACAACTGCTGAACCCATTGGCCTCTATAACTTCCTTACTTCATTTTCATTCCTAAAAGTGTGACAAGGAAGAACAATGTCATTTGGATTATATGCCTATCAGCATTTTTTTAAATTTTGCAACTGCTGCATTATTTAGCCGTGTCATTATAAGAATATCCATTCACAGACCAGCTTTTTGAAGGCTGGTCATTGAATTAGGATATTAATTGGATCTATGCTTGTTAGTGATGCCTGTGGAACTATAGGCATGTGGTAATTTTTAGTTGGTTCAAAAAAAAAAAAGTGATGCAATTTTCTGTTTTGTAAAAATGATTCTGATTTGCTTTTTAGTGGGAACCTGGATCTTGTAATACTTTGGGCACAAAATGAGGGCATGCAACAGATAAAGCAAGAACTTGCATTTTACATATGTGAGAGATTTCAACAATGAAAAATAATTCCGTAGTGTGTGCATGTTTCCGTTCATAACGTGAACCATAGTCACCAAGCCATATTGAACTACTTTGGAGGTTGACATTATGAATCATTCTTCACCATTTATTTTAATCAAATCTGGACTTTAGGTTGGCACAAGCCATTTAACTCTTTTCTCAAAGCTTCAAATACCATTTAGGAATTTACAATAATCATAAGAGCATCATCTAACTGAACCTATATCTGTCAAAATCTCCTGCTACAGGCATGCACCTTCAAAATTCTTTTCAAGCTTCATTTTATATGAAATCAAACTTAGTTTTTTTTTATTGCACTAGTTAAACTTTTGTCATGTAAATTTCAGTCTTTTTGCTTTTTGCACCAAAATTTGAGTCACCATTTGAAGGTTCAGACACCTGTAATAGCATGAGACACTAGAACTCAAGCGTTGAAGTCTGTTTTCCACTCATATGATTATCAGAACTCAAGTGGAAACATCTAAAACAGTGAATTTCCCATTGTACCCTAAATTGACATATAAACTGATGTGATGTTTGGTGTTTTACTGGGAAGGCTATGCATCAATATGAAAGGTCCATAAATAACATATATCCTTTGATAAGTTTGATTATCCACTTAAGCTCATACATGCAAGAAATTCATATTCCAGCTTAACCTTTTCTTTATGCAAGCACGAAATTTTATTAAAAATCAAAAAAAGGAAGAAGTGCGAAAGTGGTCATACAAATTCCTTGAACCATGCAATACTGGAAAAAAAATCTCAGAAAGTCCTTGTAGAATGGCAAGTCTGCTGACAATGACAAAGTGTTCTCAGACCAAAGCTACTGCAGTCTTCAGAGAATGAACCCGATCTGTGCTTATTCTTGGCTTCTGCAAAATGCTTCCACTTGTCTTGAAAAGTTCCTAAAAAACATAAAATAGGACAACACTATGCTATTTTGGAGGTGTTAGGTTAGTAGGCAGTGGGAATTGACTGACTGGAAAACCCTTTACTATAGGAGCAAAGCTACCATGAGGTAGTAATTTAGCTAGTCCTTTCTGAACAAAAGAGAACTAGACTTATTGTTTTTGTTCTTTTTAACCATATAATGTTGACAATAAAGTTTGCACTTGTGGAGTTTATTTTATAGTTAAAATAAATGACTCTTTTGTGGCATTCTATTTTGCAGTATGGGGGGTTCTGTGGCTGTGCATGTAGCTGCAGTGAAAGCAATGGCTAATGTGCATGGCCTTGTTGTTGTTGATGTTGTCGAGGTTCATTTTGTGCTTAAAAGTTAAAATATTTATTATTATTGCATTCTAATTTTTTAATCATTCTTAGGTGGATAAAAACTTTGAAAACAGGGCACAGCCATGGCATCATTGGTCCATATGCAGAAAATCCTGTCCAATCAAATGCAGTACTTCCCCACCATTGAGAAAGCAGTATGTACCATGCCCTTGGAAGTTCTGGAATTGCTCATGAAACTGCTTCCCATATATATATATATGTGTGTGTTTGAATTTGTATGCTGCTCTTTTGTTATTCTGTGTCTCGTTTATTTTTGTGTTATGACAATATGATACTTCATTTTATGGTTAGGCTATGGTAGAATTTGAAAACACATTTAATTTCATAAGCACATATTTTACATGAAATCAACAATGGTACTTGTGTATTTCACCAGTTATTTCATTTGTCAGTGTTACTCTTTAAATTATTCTATTGATCAGATGACATAACAGATTTTTGGCATGTAGAAGTACAAATATTAAATCTCAATATGCCCATTCAGTAGTCACTAGCTCAGTCGGAACTCAGAAGCATACTGGGATAGGGCACCTGTGTAGAGTGTGATATGATTGGTGGATGATGTAATCTTGGAACAAAAAAAAACTAAATTTCTTGTGCTGTTTCCTAAAGCTCAATACTATAAATCTGTAGTGTAATATCACCGCAGAGCTTGTTGCTGATGCCTTAACTGTGCGATAGATTATCATAACAAGAAGGTCAAGGGTGACACCAACTTGGAGATATATATCTAATATGATGGCCATCAAACAACCATAATAATGACTTGATACTTGCTGTTAGCTTTAGAGCATCTTGATTCCAGGAGGTTTAGAAGTGGGTGCTTGCCATACCCAATCATATGGTATGTAGATATGTAATAAAGCATCATCAGCAGCAGCATTATGTGCACTCTCATACCTCTTTAGGTAGTCTACTGACGTCATTATTGTCTTTTGGTAGTGCATTAGTGTTTTAAATAGTAAGAATACAAAATACATATTGATAGTCTATACCATGCATTCCCATTTTTCTGAATTTTAAAATGTTTGCTTTCCTAATTAATGTTAGTTTTATTTTTTTCTTGAGTTTTAGGACTTATCTTCTCCAGTTGAGCTTTTTAGTTGTTTCCACAACCGCAAAACTGTAGCTTGATCAATCATGAATGCTTGTTTAACAATGCATCATGAATACCACATCCAGTTGATGGTTACTTTCCAAGCCTATACCAATTTTGTTTTCATTATTTTTTGAACCAATCGACATTCAGTAACTGGCTTTTGCATATTCTATAGAGATTCATCATGTCCTGAAAATAAACTAATTGATGCACTTGTCATGAGTTATATCTCTGCACATCATGTTTTATAAGAAAATCAAGAAGCAAGAGAAGTGCAGCTGCCAAAAAAGGAGTGCATTTATTAACTATTTAAACCCATCTAAATCCCACTGATTCTCTACATTGTGGTATCCCCAGTCCATGATCCCCCAACAACCTCCCTCACGTTCAACTCTCCAAGTTCACGATTTTCAGCGAAAGAATATATCTAACCAATTAGAAATACAGCATAGAATTTCAATAATTGCACTGCTGCTGCCCAACAAAGTTCTGACAAGAAATTTAATATTTGTTGTTGTTACTCCATAGGAATAATTGCCTAACTAACCCTAGGTGATTGTCGTAGCCTATTGCCTTCAGCGGACCCAAATATTTCATTTATTTTTGTAGAATTTCAATAAGCTGATGCTTTAACATGCCTGAATGCATATGTGTTGAACATATAGTATGGTTCCCTAAAATTATTCACAGCTTGGAGATAAATTGTAATTTACATTATTCAGATGTAAATCATACTTAGGTACATCGTGATTGTATCTTTTCAAATGGTAGAGGCTGCATGGCTAGGTTGTCTTGCTGGAGGCTGAGCTTAAGTAAAAGTTTCCAAAAGAAATATAGAATCACTTCTCTAATACGTAAAATGTTATTTTTATTCCTGGTGTGCAATGTGGTTAATTTGCATCAATCTTATGTTTTTCTTCCTCTGTCTATGTTTACATTTATGAACATATATGTGTGCATATTTATGTATGTTTATGTATAATATACGTTTGTCTACATGTATATAACTGTATGTAACATACTATGTTATATAGTGGTCTGAATGAGCATTGCTGAAATGTTCTAAGGCCCACCTAATACCTACACACTCTGGTGCCACTAATAGAAACGGTATTGCTATATCAATTTATCCTTTATTGGAGTTCACATTGTGTTGTGGAAAGACTACAAATAAGGAAAATAATTTCTGCTTCATTTAAAGATTGGCATGCACAAACATTGATTTAGAAAGTACTATGTTTGATGCATTGAAGTTCTAAATTCTCACAGGTTGAGCAGAGTGTCAGAGGAGGCCCATTAGAAATGTTGAATCTGCCCGTATATCTGTTCCATAAACGTTAAAATATGATAATTCAAAGAAATGGTGAGCACAATCATGTTTTACAATCAATGGATAGGACAAGCATGTTTTTGATTTTGTTCATCTGTATCTTAATCTCATGCACATTTACATTATAATTTTACCAATGACTGTACTTAATCGTACGGTCTGCATTTGTATCCAAAGTGAACGTTTTCTGACAGTAAATATTTATTTGCAGTTTTACATATCGCACTTGTCTCGAAGAAACAGAAAAATACTGGAAAGGCTGGTAGGTATATCATTTTCACTTACGTTATAACTTGGTAATTTTTGGGTTGATATGATGTTATTAGTGCTTCTTTTTGTCTATGGGCATTTGACTTTGTGATACAGAAACCTAAATTCTGTAGCTTAATTTGAAAATATTACACTTGCATGATAAAAGGAGAAAGGGGGGAAGAAGTGCTTAACTAATTGACATTAAATTGTAAAACTTGTATTACTGGAGCATGTAACCATAAGAGGCAAAAGAATACTTCAATTTCTTTCATTTCTTTATAAGGGTGATGTTCTGACACAGAAACTTGCTTTTTGGTTTTTAAACATTTGCTGGCCTACCAAGTTTAGCTGTCATGATTTTTTAATATTTTTAGATCTAATCATTACATGTTGGCAGGTATGAGGGCTTCTCAGAGAAGTTCTTATCATGCCCAGTGCCAAAGCTCTTGCTATTAGCAGGAATGGACAGATTAGACAGGTTCTCTCCACCAACTTGCATGAATGGAACCATGTCAATTTTTTTTAATTTTAGCGGCCATAATTTATTTTACCAGCAGGCAAACTTATAAGTCAATTTTTTATGGCATTTCTACCAATTTGTGTTGCCTTTAAACTGGTATTTCTGATTAATTAATTGTTCACGTATTTTTGAAGTCACCATCACACTCCACTGGCAGGATTCCTACAACTTGGGTATCTGAAATGTTTTCATATGTCAAATGAAAATCCAGGTAAGATTCTCTTCCATTTAAAACCAGCCAACCCCATGTGTTGCATGCGGGCCTGATTTCATGGGCAAGAAATCTGTCATATATCCTGATTGTAGGAATTTCCTATAAGTAGGGTTGTAAAGGATTTGCACTCTATGGTTAGTTGTTTTTCCTTATTTTTAACTCAAAAAAAATAGAGTAAATATGCAATTTAACTAATCGATAGATGTGCAAGTTCTACAGACATGTATTTAGTTTGGAAGCAAATCATTTGCTCTAAGAGGCTAGTTGGTTGCTTGCATCTAGGCCTCAGATGCTGCAACCCAGTTGCAGGTGAAAAGATGTAAGGTGTTTGGTTGCCTATAAGTGGCCTAGATGCAGGCAACTAAGTTGCATCGTAAGGCCCTTATGTTGGATATAGGTATGATTCTGTTAACGATGCTTTTGTGGGCTAAGTTTATCACCGACGAGCTAGAAGGGCTGAAGCTGTCAAGGGCTCAGGATTTTGAATTTTCTGTTATGTTATCTATTAGGATTTTGCTATCCTATTTGAATTTTTTGTTATGCTATCTGTTAGGATTTCAAATTTGAATTTTTTGTTATGCTTCAAATTCAAATAATATGCTTTTGCTTATTTAAGACAGCTGAATGAATATCAATAAAGCAAGCAAAATTTCGTCAGAAAATTATCTCAAGAGATCAGGCAGGCTCTCTCATCTAACGAGCCTCTACTTGCATTCAGAATAAGTTCTTCATGCAAGAACTGAGGCAAGAGCAAAGAGAAATCAGTCTCTTTTGAGGAGGATTTTCTGGTGTATTGTCCTGTGACACGATCCTACACAAGAGCTCACAACAACTTGGTATCGGAGCTAGAAGTAATGGGAGATCAAGACCTACACGAGAAGGTGGATAATTTGCAAGAGAAAGTCAGGAATTATGTGCAGCGCACAGATAAGAGATATGAGGAACTATCAAGGTAGGTTTCGGAAATTCTGAAACTACTCAGCCATGAACAAAGTAGGGAAATCAGTGGAAGTGCGGGCAGCAGCTGAGTAGCTTATAGGGGACAGCCTGTGCCCGTCCAGCAGGGAACAACTTCAGTTCCCAAGTATGCTAAACTTAACTTTCCCTCCTATGATGGAACTGACGACCCGCTTAGATGGCTTAACATGTGTGAGCAGTTCTTCCTCCACCAACAAACAAATGAGGAAGATAAGGTCAGATTAGTGGTATTTCATATGACCGGCAATGCATAAATGTGGGTTTATTGCCTGGAGCAGGAGGAGCCCAACCTTTCATGGGAAGTTTTCAAGGACTATTGCTACCTAAGATTTGAGCCACCATTAAGGAGCAACCCGCTAGATGAATTGATCACCTTGCGCTAGACTGGAACCGTAGAAGAATACATTGATCAGTTCCAGGCCCTCCTTGCTCACGCTACGTTAGTAAGGAGAGATCAGTAAGTACATATATTTACTGTTGGATAATCTAATGCTTTAAGGATGGAAGTTGAATTGCAGGACCCTCCCAACTTGGTAACAGCAATGAGTTTAGCCCGAACATTCGAAAAGAGCAGCTGGTTGTTCATTCGGGAGACACCAAATGTGGAACTTCCACATAGGCAGCTTTGCAATCAGCAACAACAGCTTCTATTTCTTCCCCAGCAGTAAGCCAAATCACCAAAACAGGTCGGAGGGGATCTGTAGCTGCAGCTTCCAGTTCGGGCAGCAGTCCAGCCCCATTTTTCAAGCGGCTGACCAGGGCAGAAATGGCAGATCGCTGAGTAGAAGGCCTATGCTTTAATTGTGATGAGCTTTACACGGTTGGACGCTAATGTAAGCAATTTTTTTGGCTTGAAGTTAAGGATCGAAGTCTGGAAAACAGCAGCCCAGAATCAGTCAGCAAAGAAGACCCAGAAATTTCTCTCAACACCATTACGGGGGTTAGACATGCACAGACTATGCAGCTGCAGATTTGGATAGCACAGTGCCCATTATCAATACTGGTGGACTCGGGAAGCATGCACAACTTCCTAAGCGAGCTTGTTGCCCGAAAGCTTGGGTTAACAATGGAACCACTGGTCGGATTACAGGTAGCGGTAGCAAACGGTCAAAAAATCAGCAGCTTGGGAATTTGCAAGGGTCCCTTTTCAGGTTGCTTCTCATCCCTTTGTTGCTGATTTCTATGTAATACCTTTGCGAGGATTTGATTCTGTGTTAGGGGTGAAGTGGCTGGAGACACTAGACCCAATTGTGTGGGATTTTGCCTCGCTTGTGATGAGCTTCAAAGTCAATGGTACTCTGATGGAATTACGTAGCTAGCCTTCTACCCAATAGCCGCATGTTCAGATGATGTAGACAGCTGAACAGACAGTGCACCTACGGACCCGCGACCTGGCATGGTGGCCTTATTAGGCGAATTTTCTAACTTATTCCAGGAGCCAATGGGTCTGCCCCCCAAAAGGGCTTGTGATCACCGCATTTGTTTGTTTCCTGATGCAGGTCTTGTGGTAGTTCAGCCCTACCGATATCCTCATCGGCAAAAGAATGAGATTGAATGACAGTGTGCTGATATGTTGCAGAGAGGAATCATTCATCCAAGTCAATCACCCTTTTCTTCCCCTGTATTGTTGGTTCCTAAGCATGGCCGGACTTGGAGGCTTTGTGTTGATTATTGGAAACTCAATGCACGTACAGTTAAAGACAAGTTCCCTATTCCGATAGTAGATGAACTCTCTTTGGTGCTCGTTTCTTCACAAAGTTAGATCTTTGATCCGGGTACCATCAGGTTCGCATGAACAAGGTGGATATGGAGAAAACTGCATTCATGGCCTTTTTGAATTTTTGGTCATGCCTTTCGGGCTTACTAATGCCCCATCCACCTTCTAGGCGCTACTTCTATTTAAAACCAACCAACCTGGTTTGTTGTATGCAGGGCTAATTTTCACGGGCATCAGAAATCTGCCACATATCCTGATTGTAGGAATTTCTTCTAACTAGGGTTGTATGGGATTGCACCAGTGTGTTTCTTTCCTGATTTTAACTCCAAAAAAATAGAGTAAATATGTAATTTAACTAACTGCTAGATGTGCAGGTTCTATAGACATGTATTTAGTTTGGAAGAAAATCATTTACTCTAAGAAGCTATTTGGTTGCTCACGTTTAGGCCTCGGATGCTGCAGCCCAGTTGCAGGTGAAAAGATGTAGGTGTTTGGTTGCCTACAGGCGGCGCAGATGCAGGCAACTAGGTTGCACCTTAAGGCCCATTTGTGGCGTTAAGAGGTGCACTTAAAAGTGGCAGCAAATCAAAATAATCATAAAAGATGTTATGATTATAATAATAAAAGATTATCTTGAACGTTCTTATATGATGAAAATAATATTTAATTAATTATCATAATATCATATAGTAATATAATAATATTATATATAATGATAACAAATACAATAATATAATTATAATATGATGATATAGAAATATAGTGTTATTACTGAACGTGTATGATAATAAATTTTGTATTCTAGTTATTATCTATATTAATCAAATTCTGAAGTAAAATTATGTTATAATTATATGAATTAATATTATATTATAATATTAATTATAATTTATGGTACAAATGAGCTATATTACTCTATCATATTATTGTGCTATATTATTATTATATTTCTATATGGCATATTATATTACATACCAATATATCATGCTATATACTTAGATTGTATTATTAATATAATATTAGCTAACCTCAATTAATTTGAGATTAAGGCTCAGTTGATTTGAGTATATTATTAATATAACATATAGTAATATTATAATTTTATTATAAATAATAATTTTCATAATATCATATAGGAATATGATAATATTTTATTTTGTTATAGCATAATATAATAATAATATAGTTATTATCAATATCAATCAATTAGTAAAATAAACTTACATTATAATTTTATGAATGGATATTATATTATAATATTAATTACATTTTATAATATAGTATACTAAATTATATTATTATATATTATACTATACTAGATGACACATTAAGAGTTGTTAGTTTTGGCTCTACTTTATAACCTGACCTGACCTATTTGGTCATTTGAAGTTGTGATTGTTTCGGTTTCTTTTTAGGCAGCACTCAGGGTAAGAATTAAATATATCATATGGGTTAGGTTCGGGCCAGCTCCAAAACTTGTTTTGAGAAATTAATATATGAGTCTGGCAGAATGGTATGCCTTGGATTGGGTCATTCTGTTGCAAGGTCCTACTTTATCTTTGTTATAGGCCAAATTATTTGAGCTAAAATAAGTAGAGAGATGGTGAGCTGCACAGGAAGAAAAAATATATACCAAAACTTCTACATTGTTTTAAAAATGAATTGATAGGGACATATGTTTACATAGGCATCTGCTGTTGAAGATAATGTTGAGATCCTGCTATGTATCAAATGTTATTTGCTAATATATAATATTCTACTTCATATGCTGTGATATTAAATTATTACTGACATGTTGAAGAATTTCTCAGTTCTTCTCAGTTCTTCATATGCTGTGATAGTAAAATGCAACTGACAGAATGTAATATAAAGAACATCTGTTCATTTTTCCCCTAACAACTGTTTTCCTTCTTAAAATTCTCCGCTTTCACTGATGTACTTTGTCAAACAACCTTAATACATCTATGATCTTCATTGGCTGTTGTGTCATCTTGGTTACTTTCCCATCGCATAATATCACTGTGAATAAAGACTGTTAGATCAAGCAAATGGACAAAGAACAATGTCATGACTACTGCAGGGTCGTGAGCTTTTATGGTTTTGTCTCATGACTCTCATCTATCTGAAATTGGTGAATGCCTCCTTACTTTTGGGACAAGTACCATAATAATCACATTTGATCTTCTTGCTTGAATTAACCTAAGATCAAATATTCACTTTGCTTGAAGATCCATGCACTTGAATCACGGTGCCCTATGCCTCCTTGCAAGTAGTAGTTAACATTTTTCCCAAAGGGTTTGGCATCTTGTTTGGTGTCTATCTTCGTGCAAAGTTTTCCTTTCCCTCTACACTTAGCTTGAGTATCTTGAGGGATGTTGCTGATAATTTAAATATCTAGTGTTATTAGGTAGTGTTGGACATAATGCAGCATTAGAGTAGAGCAGTCATTTTGAAACCCCCTTCATTATTATAAAAAAGTGTTTTTAAAGAAAATGGGACTTCACATTTTCCTCCTTCCAAAAGCCTACATTTTCTCATTGCCGTTTAAGTAAGCCATCCAAGACAAACTCTTTTTACTTGCAATGCAACCCTATAACTGGGAGAAATTTCTAAAGACATTTGAGATTTTACAGGTGAAGAAAATATAGCCTTTGATCTTTGAAATAGAAACTCACTCTCTATCCTCCACCACAACCACCAACCACACACAACCCCCCACCACCAAAAAAGAAAAAAAAAAGAAAAAGGTGATCACCACAACCACCAACACAGAAAAGGAAAAAAGATACCCATGTGCCTATTGTGTGCTTTGTACACCTATAATAGTAATCTAGCAAAAGTCTCAAGAGACAAAATTGCAGAATGTATCTTCTCATCCTGTCTATTGCTCCCCAAACCTGATTGCCTGAGCTACCCCAATCCAAAACTTTCTCCTACCGTCCTACACACGGCATACCTGACAAAAAACCAAAAAAATTGCAACAGCTGATTTAGTTACACTCAATTCCTGTTGTATGGGCCATCTTCATTCATTATAAAACAAAGTGTGTTTGACTTACATATCATTTCCAGTATTATTAGTCTGTTTATTTCCTGAATTTGTGATGAAATCTTATCTTTGAGAGCATCATAGTGATCTACCATTATAAGGATAGACACCATTCATCAAAATTTGACACATTGTTTGAGAATTACTATCACAGTGGCATTATATACTTTTCACTCATCTCTGAATTTTATTTTGTGGATTGACTTCAGTTCTTTGGAAGGATTGAATATGTCTAGCATATGTCATATTCTTGATAATGCTTTGGCTTATCATGAGCAAGAAATAAGGAGTCAAGTATTACATGTGAGATAGTGGTGGTTTCCTTCAGCCTTCTTATAGCCTTAAGGAGCAACAAATGCCTACCCCTACTCTTGAACCCACACTAGAATCACATTTTCTCATTTTTGAATCGTATTCGGCTAGGCAGCATGGTTCTAGAATCACGAAATGCGGATCCAAGAGGGAGAGGGGAGGAGGCAGTAGAAGATTCCATTAAAAGGGAGGAGCACTACATGATCCCCCACCAAGATCCATCTATTAAGTACAACTAGCAAAATCCATCAAGAAACCATCATTTGAGATATAGATAGATAAATAGAAGTAAAGAGAGATTGAAGAAAGCTACTGGTAGGCTGGCCTCCTTGTGTCGCTTGGTATTCTTGAAGGCCTTTATTGGTGGAGAGCAAGACAATCATGGCAATTGGCCATCTAGCTTCTGACTTCCACTCATGGGAAGGAGAGAGGAATCATGGAGCTTGAGGTGGCCCTGACTCCACAAGCCCCGTCCTTCCTCCTTGTTTTTATTGAAAGGAGGGGGAAGTGGGGTTGTGGTCATGGAGGGTAGATTGGTTGTGGTGGGTGCCTCAATGAAGGAACTTGGGGAGGTGGTGGGTGTCGAAATCAAGGATAAGCTTGGGAAGCTTTTGGAGTATTGAGGATGAGCCAATGGGTCAAGGAGATTGTCATGGGAGGGTTGTGGACTCTAGCATCAGGATTCTTCTTTTGGGGTGCTCGGCTGTGTGTTGGTTGGGGGGATTTGAGTTTTGGATTTTGGCTGAGGGAGAGTGTTGTTTGCGGGTGAGGTGGTAATGGTGGTTAGATTTGGGATGTATAGTGTGGATCGGTTACATGACGAGAAAACATGGGTGCTTGTGTTTTGTTGGGGGGAGAGCAATTGAGGTGGCGATATGAGAAATGGAGATATTTCTGTATGGAAATAGGGAGGTTTGCTTATAGTAATTATATTTTTGGATTTATATAAATGTTACATTTAAAATATTTTATTTTTGTTTGAAAACCTCTTAGATACTTCCACCTAGTTTTATTTTCTGCTAAGCTATAGCCTATATTTATTGCAAGGATACTTGCTACGATGTTGTCAAGAAACTCAACATCTTTGTGTGATTATGTAAGGCTCACATAGCCATGTAAAGTCTTAAAATATTCTTGCCATGTCAATGATAGTATAATTCAAAATCTTTTTAAAAACATATGGATGCCTTTTGCTGAGTAGATTTTTTTCATAAATAAAAGTTCTAAAAAATGAAAATTCTTGTCTGCTGGACATTGACATTCCCAATAATTTGAGGAATAATAAGCACATGTATAGACGTGTGACGTCATAGAAGGTTTCATATACTAATACTACATTTTTTGTACTTGCATAATTATTTATTGTAGGCATTCACATACTATAGCTGATGTGGTTGAGTTAGCAAAATGTCTATATTCATTTGAAGACAACATGTTACCATTTGTAGATCTATTGAAGCTTAGGTAAGGTGTAAATATTTGCATCTAGAAATTCATTGGACTATGTTGCAACAGACTTCTTACAATTGGTCAAATGCAAGGCAAGTTCAAATGGTGGTCGTCCGCCACACTGGACATGCTATACAGGTTATCCATTTTCTTCCTTCATGGATTTTTCGTCAGATTATTATGTTTCAAAGTTTTGAAGATTGCAACATTGCAATAGATCCACCGATAGGGGCAGTTATCTCAAATCATATATAATGTGCCATAATGCCTCACATATGTCACTGCTCTTTATGATTACCTACTAACCATGCATAATAATATTACTTTAGAAATACTGCTGAACTCAGGGAGTTTCACAAGTGGTGTGGTCAGTGTGAAAAGTACACAATCAGCCAGTTAACTTATCTGTAGAGAAGTGTAAATGATGGAGGTGGAAGTTACAGAAGAAGTGGTAATAAATGCATTGTGTTTCTCAATCTCATGGGAGGCTGAATCATTTGTCATTTGTTTAGATTATCAGTGGGGAGGAATAGGAGCCACTGTGATGTCCATATTGGAGGTAGACCAACCAAAATAACCTCCATAGCAGTGTGAGCCATCAAACAATATTTAATTCAGTCATTTAGCTCTGTCTTGCCTTCTGCTCTTCAAAGACAAGTAAATCAAGAGGATTCAAAAATTAGCAGTGGAATGCAGATCAAGGGTATTATTGGTTAAGCTCAACTTTGGTAAGTGTATGAAGCTTCAAATAGTGTGTCATTATTGTTGATATGAAGCTTGAACAATGTCAGAAATGAGGGGCATGTATTGGTCCATTATAGGTTTGAACTTCGAGGAATGTGTAAACAAGCCTAAAGCAAACAAAAGAAACATTGATAAACTCGAGTTCTGCATGGACTACACATAATATATGGTTTGGGATGTCTTTTCACTGGTATGGTACCTGTACAATTCTTGAGGAGTGCTTGCTATTAATAGGAGACTCAATCTACTTTATCACATGTATATTGGTGTTACCTAGCAAACTAAGGGCAGATCTTTGTTGTTCTCATTGAAAGGAAGGAGAATGAAGAATACACAGCCAACAATGTAGAATGCCCACAGGCAAGATTTTCATCTTGACCGGGATCTCAGTTTGTATCGATATCGGCACCCTCCAATATAATACATATAAAGTTTTGGCCCTTTATCTTGGCTGACATAAAAGATATCAACAGATATGACATATTCATAATGGCTGATATTTTTTAATCTTTTTTTTACTTCTTTAAATTGATTTTCTTAATTAAATAATCTTGAAATCAATGCTTGGATTAGTTTTTAATCTTGCTGAGATTATAGTATCTAGACCCAAAAAAATCAGCCGAAATCTTGGAAAATCTTAGTTCCTCCAAATTTACCCATATACCATATTGGCCAAGATAAATCAAGATCTTGGCCACTCACCGAGATAATTAATATACCTAGCCCCCAAGCAAAGAAATAAAGAAGCATATTCACTGAATTAAAATGAGCGAATGTGCAATTGTCTCTTTAAGATGCATGTTTATTGAATTAAATTGAAAGGAGGAAGTGCCTTCTTATCTTGCAGACTTGGAAAATATCATTACCCAAGACATCAAAATAAAACAAAGAAGTTTACAGCTATAGGTGCCACATTGATGGTAGTCCTACTCTCCCATAAGTGAAGGGAAACTAAAACATGGGTGCATATATTAGGAGAAATGAAAAGAAAAGCAAAGGGAAAAAACATGAGGTTGCTCTGCAATGTAGCTTGCAGCACAAAAATACATTGTTTGGATTTTTGTCCAATGCATGGATTGTTAACTGTCTAACAGAAATTAGATTCATGAAAAGTTTATAACTTGAGAGGTGCCAAATGACTGCTAATAACTTTAATATGATCATATCTGAGGAAGGGTAGCATGTTTACGAGATATATTGGTAAAGGGAAATTAACCATGGTCAATTTTGTAAGAAGGAAGTATAAAGAAAAGAACATTTAAGGGTAGAAGGATCTATTGAGTTTGTATGATGTGCAAAAGCATATGGGACAAATTAGGTTGACAGTAAGGTAGTATAAGAGTAAACATGATTCTGAAGCTACCTTTGTTGGGTCTACTGGAGGTGACCTCAAGCTGAGCAATCATAAAACTTGGTGAACTTAGGGAGATCAACCTGGGTCAAATGAAGGTATCAGAGGAATACTGATCACATTCTTGCTTCTTCATGCAATTCTAGCATGCGTGTTTATGATCTCTTCTGGTAGTTGCACCATTTTCAGCTGGATAAATGTCAAGTAACTAGAAAATAGATTGTCACATGAGCTACTTGATGGTAGGATTTTGAAGAAAGATGGGTGAATCCATGGGTGGTGAGACTAAATATATCAATAGATGATTAATTGAAGGATCCAGATAACCAAAAGACATGTCTGATGATGCGTGAGTGTTGGCTTTAGTTTTGGTCATTAAGATAACTCACAAGTGACATCTCTCGTGGTCAGGTGAATGATTGTGAATTTTGTGACCTGGTTGCTCCACTAGCAAGTGAAAATACTTGGGAAGGGAAATTTTTGAACAAGCATCATTGTTTTGAGTATGGGCTCTGATGGGCAATAACAAGACATAGGAAGTTTCTCTAAAGAAACTAGACATAGGAAGAAAGCAATGGCCAGAGTAACACATGGCGGGTATGCAAAAATTAATAAATTAAGTTTACATGGCAGGTCAAGCCAATGAACAGAGGGCCTCCAAAAAACAAAAAAAAAGAAAAAAGCAAAAAGAAAAAAAAAAGTTGGAAGCAGAAGAAGCAAAATGAACATAGAGCTCAGTGAAGGTGGATGGTTATAGACTAGTCTAGGTAAGAGTAGGAAAATTGCCCTTTCTATGCTAAAAGAATTGCGTCTATTGAGTCTCTGAAGGAAGAAGTATTTTAGGAAGATAGAAGGGAAGCAATACAATCAAGCTTGACCAGACTGAAATAGCATGATTTTAATATCTAAATCCAAGGAGAACCTTTGAAGTTCAAATTTATGAAGGAAACTATTGAAGCACAGTGCCTTTTGGTGATTTGGAAGTAAAAGAACACCATTAAAATGGGGGGAAAGAAGAAAAGATATGTCTGGTTATAAATGAGTAGCATGCTCAGCTGAAGGAGGAAGGAGTTGGTGCACTTATATATATATATATATATATATATATATATATAAATGGTGTATGCTCACTGAAGATGCAAGGAAGGAGAGGGAAGGGTGGGGGGGTTGCTGATGTTCCTCTATAGGTGTCAATGCTCATAGTGTTGAGGGAACTTGAGATTGATCTTGTTTGCTATCATTTAATTGTCGATTGAACTAGAGTGATATCAAACTGAATCACAATGCTTTGGTCAGAACATGTTAAGATTTTTAATGTTGTGAGCATTAGGTTAATAGAATTTGGCGATAGTTGGCACTTGCATATTATAGGGGATTGGGGCAATTGATGAGCCTATTCTCATAATAGTTCTTGAAGTTATCATGGAGAGCCCAAGAAGGTGTTCCATGACTTTGATACCGCATAATCTAAGAGCAGAGTGCCAAAGGTGGCAATGCTATATTAGATCTAGTAATGCAAGGTACTGATCCAATTTTGCACTCACATTAATCTATACACCATGTGTATCATAACTGATGGCACATACTTTTGCATGAGTATGTGTGACATAAATGTCATAGAATTTTCTTGCTTTTTTTTTTACCCCATTAATATCAACTATTTTTATTGCAGGAAGATGTCCCTGAGGAATTTGCTTCGCTTATATTGAATTTTATATCTCGCAACTGGATAGGCTCTCATGGTGTTGAGGTTAATTGCTTACCTCTTGTGAAGTTGCTTGAGACAGATTTTGTTTAATTTTTCACTTATTCATGATAATTGTGTTGAAGATATCTGTGAGTTTGTTTCATATGTTCAGTAAGCCAACTTTTTTTTTCAAAATGTTTTCCAGAAACATGTCATATACCATATAATTTGTTTGCTCTTGTTTTGTTTTATACTTAACTATATCATAAGTAAATATGCACTTAAAATTAGAACAATGAGTTGTCTGATTGTGAAAAAGAAAGGGGTTTGCTTACAGTGATAAAACAAATTAAGTATGCTGGGCTCATATTTGACTCTTGCGTGAATGATGCATTATAAATTTAGCCAGATCCCTTTGTTCCTTGAGTAATCCTGTTTAGAACATATTTGTATTTTGGCTGATCCAGCTTATAGCTTGTTGAACCCATTTCTGCGTGCTTTTCTTGGTTCATCTAAAATTCATGCACCATGCTAAATTTAAGGTACTAGCTATAGGATGAGATACTTCCAATAAAGTTCTATAACTGTATGTGTCTTTTCCTTGTAAAATCTTGTTCATTTTGAAGTGGAAATGGATTATAAAAATCCTTTTGACACTTGGCTTGAGGATATGGCTCATTAAGGAATAATTCCAGAGACCTTTTGAAGGATGACCTTGAAACCAGGCTATAAAACCTTGGACAACTAAAACAGCATCAGATACTATATAGCATGGGTTGCTCAGCTAAGTAGAAAAGTGGGTGAACAATATGACTATGTGCTTCTTTCAGCATGATGAAATGTTATCCAAGGTTTCATAAATTGCATGCTACATCATGATGCAAGTCATGATGACCCAAATTGTGGGTCTGTCTTGCATCATGATGACCCAAATTGTGGGTCTGTCCATATGGAATTGCATAGACCAACTGGCTAGAATTTCACTGTAGTGTAGCATATCCTCATTTCTGTATTCTGTTCGTAGATACTAAACAGCATCTTTCAAACCTCATGATGATTTCAAACTTTAACTCTCAATTTGCATGTGTTATTTTATCTCAAGCTTTGCCTCTTCTTAATCTTTGACAACACCTTATATGTAAGGGGTTGATTTACAGATCAAGTAATGATCCATCAGAATTTTAAATTGTTTTATGATGATGCTTACCTTTTTTGAATATTTAATATAATAATCAGGATGTATGCACATATGCACATGTTAATACAAAGTATTGTTAATGACCTTTTATGTTTGCATCTTTTTTATCCCTGCTTATCCGTACTTTAATAGTTAGGATGTATGTGCAAATATGCACGTATTAATACCGAAGTAATTGTTAATAATTTTTTCTTGTTGTATGAAGAAATATTATGATGGAGCATCCAAAAAAGATATTTAATTTAAGATAGAGAAAATCAGTGATACATATATTGTTGCATTGAAATCTAATAGACCATCACCACTCTCATCATCATTCATAAGAACTAGGACTTTGTTGAGGCTTGTGAAGTGGCTGTTGTTAAAACATGGTATGGTTTCATTCCAAGGACCAGAATATAATTCCTGTTTTAATAAGATCGTGAGATGATTCAGAGGGCTTTCTTGATATGTCATGATGGCCTCGATTGATTTTTAGGGAAAGATGTTATAAGTTCCTGGAACTTTAATAGTTTCTGAAAAGCCCCAAACTATATGAATCATTTCCCTAAATCTTAAGGTCTTCGTATGTCACTTGGTCCATGCGTTTCTACCCTGTTTGCGAAGAAGCACTTGATAGCTAATAATTTTTGGACAAGGCCCTTAATGTATTTGTATTTGTGAGGAAAATTACTTACAGCCTTATTAATTTCCGCTTGCATATGAAATTGGCTATTTTGAAGTCCTAATTATTTGAAAAAAAACAATGATATGTAGTATGTGTAATTCCCTCATGTTTTGGTGCACAAATAACTAAAAGTACAGCAGCACTTCCATTAACCGTTTGAATTTTGCTTTTTTGCTTAAAGTCTACATTTTGATATCCAAAACATTGCTAAAACGGGTTCTCTGATCAACTAATGGTGAAACTTGTTTTTGTAAATTAACATGTCATTTACACCACATCTGAAGACTCATGTTGCAGTCCGCTTCTTTCTGCCACATGCTTGCCGTGTGCTGAATTCTTGTGTAATGTAACTCGAGGAGCCATTACAATTGATTTAAATCGGTGCTCAAAACCTTGTAGAACCCCTGGAAACTTGTGTAAAAGTGTTCTTTGTGAAGGTTCAGTGCGGTGGTTTAAGCCATTGGTGGTTGAATTATTACATAATTCTATTCTAGGATGTAGGGGTTACTATGATCTACACACGAATCCCATCTGCAAATAGGTAGATTAGTAAATTGTGAAAAATCAAATTAGAAGAAATTTCTTCATTAATCCCTTGAGAATAAATTCTTTTTGGTTCGAAATAAACAGTTGCTTAGCAACTGCATGTGCCTCCAGTGAGCAACTTTCTGCTTTTACGGCACAGTTCTTAGCTTGAATGTGAAAGCACAGAATAGCTTTGGACTCTTTTGCTTTACACATGCATCTCTCCGGATATATAATGGCTGCTTTTAATGTTGTGATAATATATGTTGTCGGTATATGGTGATAATGTTGGTTGCGCTTCATTGATAATGTGCTTAATTACCTCAATAATAATATTGCTATGAACGTGATCTTTTGTGCTCTTCCACAGATACCAGCCCTCATCCGACGGGGCAGCGGTAGAGCGAAATTAGTATTTTCATGTGGTGCATAGGAATGTTAAGGGAGCTACCAGTTGCTCGCCAGAATTTATTTGTAAAATGAAAGTGTAAGGCTATACTGCAATTTCTGCATGCTAAGATGCTGAATGAAAGAATGCCTGCAAAGAAGAATCTTTTGTTTGTTAATGCCCCATTATTTGGACCATGTTATCTTTTGATTTTTCTACACCGTACATGTTTGGAGCTTGCTAATATACTATATGATTTATTAGGATTTTTCTGAATCTATATATATAATGAATCCTGGATTTTTTAGGACAAACTTTCATATTCCGAAGTGAAGTGAAGACTTAAGAACCAGATGCAAGCACAGAACCATTTTAGCGGAATTCCTTCTACTGATGCCCGTGTTAGTACGCGTACATCAAGATTACTATAAAAATTGAGCCCGTCCTCTTCGCAGCCACGATCCCGCGCTGTGATCGCGGCAGAGGTCCCCCCCCCCCCCCCCCCCGCCCCGCTAGGGGGCCGGACCAACGAGATCCGGGCGGAGGGGCAGCGGCGAGGGCGGGGTCTTCCGCCTCCGGCTCGCTGGTGCATGCAATACGGAGTCGGCCGTCTCACCCTATTTGGGTCCCCAATGGGATGTAGGGCACACCGAAGGACACACAGGATCCGTGCTGCACCAGCGAGCCATACGCATACGGGTGGGTCACGACTCCAACCATTTTATCAACCTGGCCACAAGGTACACGTAGCCATTAACCTCGCTGTAAGGTTCATACAAAGTATACCCTAATCGATGGCCCGTGCTGTGATAACCCAAAAGCTCGTACTGTAAAATGAAAAATTATCCGGATATCTCTGCCAGCGTTAAAGCATCATCATCACAAAGATTCAAACCATTTGAGACTTCACAAAAATATACACAGCACAACGTACCATCAACTTAAAAAGGTTGCTAGGGTGTCATGCAACGGCACTACAGCAAGTATTACAGCAAAATGAATGCATCTTAAAGAAAACAATGCCCTGAGAAGAGGCCAAAAAAAATATTAGTAACCTCAAGCAAGCAAATCATTTTCCAGGTTTTACTGGAAATGTTTTATTGGAAATCTTATCAGACCAACAAAAAAAACAAAAAAAACAAAAATGCCGACTGAACATGACTTATGATGTTGTCGATTCCTTAAGATACGCAATCAGATCTGCACGTTCTTGAGGCTTCTTCAGACCGGGGAAAACCATCTTTGTACCCGGAATATACTGCACGTACAAGAGGGAAACCATGAGATGCACAGTAAACTCAGCCGGGAAGTGGAAACATAATTCAGATAAAAAAAAATAAGGAAAGAGGAAAACAAAAGGAGCAAAGAAAATTGAAATAGGTAACCCAGCAACAGAAGGTCCTAACAAGCTAGAACAAAACAACTGACTAACGGCAACGTCTGCATTGCAAAGTAAATTCCAGGGAATCTTACAACCGATCATGAAATGAAAAACAGAATCTTTAGAGCATGAAGAAACACAACTTCATCCAAGTCCAACCATGCCCAGCATCAAATCCTACCGTTCAAATGACATTGCCATATCCATCTGAACTACTCTTCAAAATCACCCACCTCAGGTAGTCAGAGCCCATTGGATCAACCATCCCTTTACACACAGTACTTACAAGCTTCAACAACAAATATTGTTGATGTGTCAATGACATGCCACTCTCCACCTCTTCAGATTCTTAACAAGCAACATAGCATATACTTAGGAAATTTGGGTCCTATAGTAATGGGCCCAACACCAAGCTTGGTTGAGCCTTTTGTTTGTTTTTGTACAACATATAATATGTAGGGTATTAGATCATTCATAATGAGCTGTTTGACTATAAGTTTCTGTAATTACTCATGCATACATGTGTGAAAATCATGGCATGCCAGGTTCTGATGGCCCTGTCTCCTAGCATCTTTGGCACCCAAATGTGGTTAAATGACCGCTTATCTGTCCCAACGTTTTTTCGGGCTCACTGATAATAGCATGATTAAGATTCAAATAAAGTGAACCTCAACACATCATAAAATATCTCGAGTACAATGTTAAGCTAACTTATATGCAATTGCCTTGTACTAAATACACCAACAAAGATTTGCAGAATCATCAAAACAACAGCAACAAATGCATATATAAAGTTGCTGACTGGTAATTTATATACCAGAGCAAATGGGTGCACATGATGCATCAAAGGCCATATAGAAGAACCACATCAATTCAAATATTGCTACATGGCATTCACACAAATCAAGAAAAAAAAAACTGCTAATGGAATTTTAAATGTAACTGGCACTACATCATGAAGAAAAGTTGCTCAACCATTATTACAGAAAAAGCTAGACATCACACAAGGCACTGGCCAAAACTAGAAAATCACCGGGGTTGCATTTTACCAGCAGGATGAACTTAAAAAGCCAACCATATCAATTATCCCATAAGCATTTTGGATAATTTAGAAGTCACATTAGGCGCTCATTTTTAATCCAGTCTTCTATACTGTGTTTTTCAGGTTGGCACAAAACTTAAGTCAATGATATCAAGCAAAACCATCATATAATATATAACTCTTTAGATAGTTACCACAGAAATGCTGTCTTACAAGCTATGTTACATGTTATCTATATTTCTGGTTTTGGGTTAGTGACCCACCTTTTTGGGATTAAGTAGGTAGTCATATAAAGTTGATTCCCCCCATATAACGGCCATGTTCTTGTTTGCAGTAGAGTAAGAATAACCAGGGGTGGTACCAGATTGCCTCCCAAAAAGACCGTTCAAGTTAGGACCTACAAATATCAATGAACTTTGGTCAGAAGTGCAAATTTCTGCTTGGTAAAATGATAAAGATATTGGAAAAAATAAGTATAAGCAAAATAACAGAAGAAGGTAAGATAATGGAGGGAAAAAAATAATAAACATGATATAAGCAAAATATGCCATGATAGACAACTGTTATTGGTTTCCACCTAAGCATCAAAAATATGTTAAACAGACAGCTATTATCAAACATCTGCCCACTTATGATAGTTATACAAGGAAACCTACATAAGCACATTGGGATTATCGATATGTATTAAATAGCTTTCCTTTTCCTTTAAGAAGGGTTGTTTAGCCAGTTAGCCATAAAAAATTCTCTACCCATTTTAAACAAAATTGAAGCACATGTTTGTTGGTCAATATATATACACTAACATTTGCCAATTGGGAAATGAACTCTCTAACTATGCTTATATACAGCATATCAACGTGCATTAAAAGGTACTATATAGTCTCCTTTTTTAAAAAAAAAAAAAAAAAAATCCTTTCATTGTCTTGGTTCCCTTTCCTCTGTTTCCTCACTCAACTTTGAAGGTTTCATGGGATCCTTTTCCCTGTTTCTTAGCTCTATATTTTACATAGACGATACTGACTATATACAACAACAATATGAGGGAGATCTCATGATTCACGGATCAGTTATAAATGAGCTGCAGATTCTAAAGGTCAAAAAAAACAAGAAAGAAAATATTACAATATGTATAGAATAAATCTAGAGAGATTTTGGTGTAGAGGAATTTTGCCATGTGCTTTGCGTGCCAACGAATCTGGACAGACCCTTGGTGTGGAGGAATTTTGCTATGTGCTTTGCATGCCAATGAAGCTGAACAAATCTTTTGTACTGAGGAATTTGCCATATGAGAGAAGTTATTTTTTAGGGGTACATTACAAAATTGCAATATGGAATTTGAGGTAGACAGGTTGGCTGTATGGATACTGAGATCTGTATCGGTTCTCTGGTGGTATGGTACCATGCCATGCTATTCCAAGCCATACCGACAAAGGAAAAGTTGGAGAGGAAGGGGGAGAGGGAGAAGGAAGAGGGGGGGGGTGGGGGCGAGAGAGAGAAGGGATGCAATCGAGCCGAGCCGAATACCTGAAAGCTCAAGCTTAACTTGACTCAAAATATCCAAGCTCAAACTCGACTCGAGATCGATCAAGCTTTAATATCCCAAGCTCGAGCTTGGCTCGATGAAAAACAGACAAAACTCAAGATCGGCTCTACTCGACTCGAATATTAACCGAGTTATACTTGAGCTCAAAATCGAGTCTTAGTCTACTAATATTATATATATTAATATATATTATATAAATAATAATAATATTATTAAAATATATATATAAATTCGAGTAGGTAAGCTTTCAAGTCGAGTATTTTGCTACTCGAGCTCAACTGGAAAAACTATTCGAACTACTTGAGCTTGACTCGAGCTCAATAATAACCGAGCCGAGTCAAGCTCGAGTAGCTTACAAGTGACTCGACTTGTTTGCACCCTAAGAGAGAGAGGAAGGGAGAGAAAGAGAGAGACGAAGGATGAAAGAGAGGAAGAGGGTGGGGGGAGAGAGAGAGAGGGCTCCAAGGCCCTTGCTCATCCTCTGTACCAAATATCCATCTAGATTCACCAGCACACAAAGCACATGGCAAAATTCCTCCACACCAAAGATCTATTCAGATTTATCCGGTACATATAGTAATATTTCCTTTCTTGTATTTTTCTAACCTTAGAATCTGCAGCTGATTTATAACTGACCCATGAATCATGGAATCTCCCTTGTATGATTGCTGTATATATTTGGTCGTGTCATAATAGAATTCGAGCCATTGAGCCTTCATATTATTTTACAGTCCACACACAATAAATCATGTAGAAATTGTTGCTGATATGTGAACATTCCACAACAAATGCTACTATGTATTACTGCTCTAGACAGATATAAGATGACTCAAATGTTACTCGGTCTTGATCTCACAATTAAAAAAATCACATGCATATCCACCAACATTAACAACCCTTATGGAGTAATGTGTGATTAGTAAAACAATTTAAGCTTGTAGATAAATCAATGCAACCGTTGTACTCACCAAAGCATCAGGTCCAGACAAAATCAAATGAGACAAACAATATCGTGCAATAACTAAATATAAATCTAGAAAAAGAAAAGAGAGCTGCTATTCTAAAATCTTAAAATAATATTAGAGAAGTATATTTATGCTAAATAATATTAGATCCATAGAAATCACTAGAATAGAAAACACATCGAAATAATAGCAGTCATCAAATAAGAAAAATGTTTCATATTATCCCAAAATTTTTGTAAAAAAATGATATGAATTCAATGAGGGATCCATGAAATCTTGAGAAAACATAGAGTCAATATGGCGCAAAGAAATGGAATGGATCTTAGGAGAAATCGAGGGAATCTTGAAACAAAGATATAATATACTAGGGTAGACAGAAATCATTAGAAGCTATAAGTTCCACATCACCCCAAAACTAAAGAAAATGAGATGAATCTCCAGAAAGAAACGATGGAATCTTGAAACAGAGAAATCAAAGAAGAACACACGGAAATATAAACTAAAAAAAAAGTAGAAAAATGAAAAGAAAAAAACATAAATCATGCAGTTTAATCATATAAAAGAGTGATAGAAAGAAGATAGCATATCAAGAACTCACCTTGCTTGTGGCCGGCTCCTTTCTCGACGGTGTGACACTGGGCGCACTTCGTCTTGAAGATCTTCTCCCCGGACTTGGGATTGCCCGGAGGAGCCTCCGAGAACGTCGCCATTTCCCTCGAGAAAGCCCCTGGATCGATCGATCTAGGGTTAGGGTTTCCTCTCCTTCCTCACAGAGAGAAGCGGAAGCACGATTCGGCCTCAGAAGCCTCCGCCTCAGGGCGGGCGCCACGATTCGTTAAATACCCACCCTTACGAACCAAATGACCGAACTGCCCCTCCCTGAAAGGAAACAGCCACATTTTATCGACCCAGGAGAAACCTTTTGGGGGTGTTTTCGACATTAAGGATGAGCCCTGAACCGGCGGAGGAGGTGAGCACGAGTTCGGCGCGTGGTGAGCGCACGCAAGTGGCTTTGATAGATTCAATATCGACCGTTCAATCGATGGAACTACATGACGTGTGGGTGTCTCGCGGCCTGTTCGTGCATCAGGTGGTGAAGCCATTTTAACCATGTAAGTCTACACATCAAATAGTACTAAACAACAACAATAATAATAACCGCGAAGGTCCCACTCGTTAGTTTAGGTATAAACAGATGACAAGCCCAAGCCAACGCCCGAAACCCCGGCAATTTTAAAAGAGCGAGATAAGCTTAAGCCATTGGAAAAATGAACATTTTTTAAAATTGGGGCAGCATCTTTGGAAACAAGACACATCACACGCAGGCAATCTCTGGAGGCTGCCAAGCCCGCTAATAGTATGGAAACATGGGAGATAAACAGGTAATTAAAATCTTAGCTTTTTTTTTTTCGGCCAAAGGCTACTCACGCCACTAGCATAATTATAAGCATTCAGTAGATTTCTAAAGAAAATAACAAAGAGGATGGAGGGGGTGAATAGAAAAATGAGATCAGAAAGTGCATCCAGCTCGATGGTTAAGCCAACATCATACTGCGCTGGTAGTGATTATTGGAATAGAAGGCAACTTGCAAGTCAAATTTTGATACCCAGAAGGGAACAAGCTGTCACTAAATACAGCCCAGCAACATCCAGGCTGACCAAAAGTTTCCAATGCCGCCAAGCCTGTTTACAGCTGAAAACAACCTGCGCTGCGCTGGAATTGTCATCGTTGTAACATTGCTGCGGAAAATTCCCTACACTCAATTAAGTCAAGGCTAAAGATTTGTGGTAAAGTACCGCACAGTACACAGTGGAGGAAATAAGACAACAAAATTGAAAAATATACCAATATGAACAATGAGCAAACCTTGTTTAATCTTGACTGCTAAAACACCTTTACATTAGTCTTTGTTTACCACAAAACTGATATCATTTGATGAAAAAGAAGAAGAAGATGAAGAGAGTAAAAGGCTTGCAGATGGTTCTTTAGTGCGTAGGAACTTCTCTAAGCGGAATCATGGGCCTGCCAGGAAATGGGGGGGATCCAGAAGGTGAACCAATGCGGAGGGAACCATGAGCGAAGAAGCGAACATCACCAATGTTTTCTGTTTGTGGGGATTCATCCTTGACCATGGTGCGAAAAGATATGGAGCCACGCTTGGTGGATGCATCCGAGTTCCTACTTGTGTCTTGATAGGCCTGGTTAGCAATGAGAGAGACACCATCATAATAGTAGTCATCATATGGCATTCCTTCAATTTCTATGTGTCCAATGTCTCTCAGTGCCAAGGAATCTGCCACCGGAAGATAAACTAGCATACATATCCCCACCATCGTGCAAAATAACAGCATCAGGAAGGCTAGGAACACAATGGCCTCATAGACCAAATTGCCTGGGTGGGGGAGGACAGAGAATCCAAGGAGCAGCACCCTTAATGGAGGAAAGAGGATAACTGAAGATGTCAGCACATAAACTCTTCGTCGCAATCCCTTATTGATCACCAAAGAAAACAACCGGGTTCCCACATATGCGACGCAGCTGATGAGGAGAGCATAAACAATCCCAAGAACTATAGTGCTCAGCAAGGGATAGGTGCATACACTGCTGTCATTGGTCAAAGTATAGGTGCATGAGAAGAACTTTGACATCTTTGTTCTCTTGCCACTCTTCTCATTATTGAACCTGGGTCCAACTAAAATGAGGACAAATTGCACGATGAATATCGGAAGACAAGAAAGGAGGACATAGCTGATGGTCCTTCTGTTCCATCGTTGACTCAGAGTGTCTGACTCCCTCTTCTGCAAGGCAGCATAGAGGAGGAATGCAAGCATGAGAAAAATACTCGGTTCTGCAAACCCTAAATTCGAGAGGACATAGAACTTGCAGACATTCTTCTGCCATGGTTGGCTGGAAAAAGGTCTTCCTTTTTCTTTCAGAAAGGTTAGCCTAACAATCTCTCCAAAGCCCCACCAAATTGTGACTAGAATCAAAGCGATGCGTGTAATCCAAGGCCCATTAAAGTAATTGAGCTGGGGAAAACCTCTTCGGTGGATCTGTAGCTGGAAATACAAAGAACGGTAGATGCAAATCAGACCCAGAATAGTACCTAGACAGACGAGGGATATGGTCACCACACCGATTGCATCGGCGGCGATTCTGGTCAGGGGCATCACCCAAAACACAGATTCCACGCATACTCTCTGCCAGAAAAGATACCAAAATGGCCCACAGGAACCACTAAATGAGCCACCTCCTTTGCATCAAGCACGGCTACCCTTCTCATGTGCAAAAATCTAACTTCATCCTCGAGAATATGCTTCAGATTGTCAAACCACCCAGAACCATCTACAATCCAAAAGAATAATTGTTTCACTACTTTGTATAATTCAAACTTCAAAATAATACTTGTTAATGGACATGCATGCAATAGATTTCTTCTGCTTTTGAGACTTAACAGAAACCCTAGAAGATGGAATATGAAATATCACAAAGGCCACAATTTAAAATAAGACCAAACAATAAATGCTGCTTCCATGAATCGAAAATATTTTAGATTGAAAAAGAAAAAAAGCAATTGTTACAGATGGACAGCTTCAAAATACTCCAGGTGCTGCATTATTTCGCACTTTTCAATATAGCATATATTCCAATAACACATTAATTTAAAAACTACCCAAAAGGCAATACTACTGGACCAACACTGCAACAATCTTTGATTACACTATACTCACCATAAAATCTTCATTCTCTCTCTCTCTCTCTCTCTCTCTCTCTCTCTCTCTCTCTCTCTTCTTTTATTTTCTTTTCTTTTTTTTTTCTTTTTTTTTTGGGGGGGGTGTTGGTGGGGACAAGGAGAGGGGATGAAAAACACATGCATTTACAATGTTATAGACATCATACAAAAATGCACATTAAACATATCCATGCCGGAAGAAGAACAGTCTTTTTTTAGTTAACCAGGAATGTCAGAAATGTCGCAATCCCTCATTTAAAGTCCACCTCAAAACTCATCTTGACAATTAACTTAACAACTATAACGCTATGCCTACAAGCTACGTAAACATAATAATTTGCCCAAATTAAGCAAGTGAAAACATTCTCACAAGAATTTGATTCATTATAATATCGCTGTTTTTATTTAATATTTAATAGCAATACAAGAAATGGTTCTTCCACTCTAAGAAGTCACTTTAAAATGGTTCTTCCACTCTAAAAGGAGAGAACAATAAGAGTGCTACAAGTTCTATTTCAAAACGTCCCTGGAGCAGCTTCCAATTCAGCAACTACGTGTTGTGCTAAGGAACTTTTTAACCCGGCAACAAATAACAATTAAGACATCGATCGCTTTTTATGACTAAACGGAAAAATAATGGACGAAGAAAATCCGATATTAGATATTGTTTGCGCTAGCAAGAACCTCTTGAAACTTTAAAAATCAAAATTTTGGCTGCAATTCTATGCTATACACAGTTCCATTACCATATCTGCAATCCTTTAGGTCAAAGCAAACTGCATTTAAATCGCCACCATCAAAAGAGCTACTCCATTGACTCAAACAAATAAATGAGTACTAACTACAGCAATGAACAATAAATCCAAGAACAAAAGGATGATGCATTTTTATGTTTGAACAGACGCAAGAATAGCTAAAAAACCCCTTCCTTCGACAACAACACCCCATTACATCAAAAATAAAAAATAAAAACCCACAAAACCATAAAAATCTCTGCTCTACACAAATCACAAAAAATACCGCATCCAACACACAAAAAAAAAAAAACCGAAAACCTACAAAATTAAGCATATTTCCAACCATTGTATAAGAATCAAAAACCAAATTCTCCCAAAAATACATAAAAATAGAAACAAAAGGAGAAGCACGAGTACCTCGAGCAAGATCACAAGCATTCCATACGATATACGAGGAGGAGTGATGTTATCAAAAAGAAAGCCCTGATCTCAAGCATTCCGAGAGCGATACTGAACCAAATCCCACGATGCCGGCCTCGGACGCGAGCTCTCGAACCGCACAATCCAGATTCAAGAAGAGCCGAAGGGGATCAGGGTGCTCCCGTCGTCGAGATCGAAACCCTAGCGACGGAGATGAAAGCGAGGAGAGGGAGAGGAGAGAGAAAATGGGAGGGGAGGGGGTACGAAGGAAACAAAGAAAAGGCGAGGGCCGGGGTGGGGGGTGCGGTGGGAATGGCTGGGTTGCTGACAGCCTGTCTCCAGCTGTCGTCTGGTTCGGTAACCGGCACGGAGGTTCGGGATTCCAACCAAGCCTAGGTGGCCTCCCGGTCGTTTATTCCCGCCGCCGTACCATGGAATAAAATAACGGTCGTTATAACGCTGATGGCCGGTTTTGACAGCGACCGTTGTATTTTATATATATTAATAGCGGTTATAACCATTGCCATGTAACAAAAGCTTGTGCAATATTTACCAAAGAGTAAAATGTGTGAGTTATATACCATTGTAGTCCCTATAAGAATGATGCATGAGGAGGTGCCCATAGGTTCCGGTGTTTTCGTGTCAAAAAATTCGCAAACGACCAGTAGGATGAAAAGCGGTCGCCAACGATCATCTATTAAAAAGTTACTATTGTCGTATATAATAACTCAAATTACTTGCATGATATATAAAATTTAAAATAAAAATATTAATTTATTTTTATTAATTTTTAAAAGGTTATGATATATATATATATATATATATATATATATATAGAGAGAGAGAGAGAGAGAGAGAGAGAGAGATAATTTTTTGAAGAACGTTATACATTTCTAAGAACCATGGAGGTGTTTGGTTAAAATGAGTCGAGGTTTGAAATTGAAATAAGAATTGATGACTCCCATTCTAATTGTTTAGTTGAAAGGAGCCACATATCAATTCTAATTTTAATATAGAATAAAAATGATTCAATCCACTTAAAACTCAATCTTCATTCTCCTCTAAGAATTCAAATTTTTATTTCAATTTTGATTTCAGTCATAAATTAAACACTTCAAAGAATTTGACTATTCTAATTATGATTTCAATTCATTTTAATTTTCATTCTGATTCTAATTTTAATAATAAATTAAATATTTTTATATATTTTTTAAATTTAATATAATATATGAAGAGCATCAAAAGGTTAAATTCATTATACATGTTGCAACTCAGATTACTTAAAACGTTGAGATGTTGTTTAAGTAAGATTATAAATTTTGTCATTGATAATTTTAAAATATTATATTTTAGAAATCTTCTTTAAAAATTAATTTTTAGAAATATGACGTATTTTGTTATATTAAAAATGATAGATTAAGAAGCACATCTACGTACAAAATTATTTCTAGGTTCATCAAGAATAAGTAAAATATAGTACGTATTGATTTTTATAACTATTCCATGGTATCATAAATGATCACAATCACTATATATAGCCATTCAAATTATTTCCATGATACATGAGATATTCATGTGTTACATTGAAGAAAAAAATATATAAATTTTTATCTTTAATAGTATTAGAACATTAATTTTTGAAGAACTTTTGAAAAAATAATACAATATCTTATAAAAATAAGGATTCAATTCTATTTTTAAATAAATCCAATCTATTCCTATTTTATAAATCCAATCTATTCCTATCTTTCAACTCCTTCATATTCATATTCTAATTTTTTTTAAACAAATCTATATTAAATACATATGGAGACTTAACATAGAGAGAAAGCATTTGCTATTAGTTAAAATAATAATGATAGTATTTCTATGCTAAATAACACTATCTTTCTTTTTTTTTTCCTATTATCGACTATTTTTTAAAAATCTAAATAATTTTTTTTTTTTTTTTTGGTTACAAATCCAAATAGCCTTTGACCCATGCATTTTTTGTGTTCATACAGGATATTTACGATTTATGACCGTTAACAGTCATAATGGTCAATATGGTTCCCGTTGATTCCGTTATCACATGATAATGGTGTCAGGCATATAGGCAAGCATATTGACATTTTTGCCCCTACGGGAGTGGACATCCAAGGGATACTCTGGTCTTCGAGAAACAAATAGAATATGACGCCAAAGAAGGGCTTTGTAAATCTGATCAAGGTTGTGGGCAATTGAGTAATTTAAAGTTACGAGTCGCCTCATTTTGTCGTACGCGGGCCAACGGCGGCGAGTTGTTGACACCTGTTGAGGCGGGGAAGCGAGGAGTAAAGTCGGAGATTACGCTATTTTTCCGGATATTTACGTTGGACTTTTTAGGATAAATTATTAGAGAGAAATTATACTTATATCTAATAATTAAAAAACCTACGTTTATCTTCTAAGACTTATTCTTATTCAATACTTTAATTTATAATTTAATAAAATATTAATATAATTATTAGCTTTAATTAAAATATGCTAATTTGGACTTTCATTCTTCATCTCAATTATCTCAATATTTTTTTTTTATTATAGTACACATTGTCGATACTCATTTATTAGATGATATTTTTTTTATATTTTTTTCATAAAATTTCATAATGTCTTAAACCAAAATGTTTTTAAAATGATTAAAATAATCTTAAATAATTTGATAGCTATTCAAAGATAAAAAAAAATACATGCATTCTCTTCTTATGCAAGAATAATTTTAATTTTTTATATAAAATAAATAGTTTCATAAATATTATTAATTTAATCGAATGTAGATGTAAATTTTATAAATTATTGAATATAAGTAAAATAAATAAAAATCTTCAAAAATTTTTATGGTTTATTTAATTTTTTATTGTGTTGTATGTCAACTATCAAATGGAATACGCGCTAGCTCATGATAAAATCTTTTGGCGGTTGGACAAGTATATGTATTTAAATATTATCTTAGTTAGAATGTGAAGGGTGATGGTCATTTGGACAAACCCATCATACAACAATAGCCAATAAGAAGTGATCTACTCATGCTACATGAGTAGAGTGACTAATTTTGAGGGGGAGTTAACCATACAAAAAAAAATTAAAATAGATAGGAAGATAGATATTAGGATGATGAATGTTGTTGGTGCAGAATTTGATTGACGTCGGATTAAACTGGAGTTGAGGAAAAAGAGGTCGCCATCGATGACCTACAAAATAAAATTTCGTCCGAAATCGATGGTGGTGATTCCGGTAGGACCTTCCGATGATCAAGTCAGTTCTTTTGATTAACAGAAATAGAGTGCTCAGAAAAGAGCTCGATGGAGTTTTGGAAAGCAGAAGAAAGCTTAAAAAAAATGTATCTGAAGGATTTCTTTTTATAGACGAAGCTTGCTTGATAGTGACGGCTATACCATCTGATAGTGGGCCGCTCGGGACCGCATGGGATTTGGTACAGAGAAGGAGAGGTATCGTTTATGACAGACTGATAGTGACAGCCGTAGCCGTCCGATAGTGGGCTGCTTGGAGCTACATGAGATTTGCTATGAAGAGAGGGGTGTCTTCAGACTGATAGTGATCATTGTTGAGATTTAATAGTCGAAGTTCGGAGGAACCAAGTGTTGGTTGGTGAAGAGCTTTGACATACATCAATTTCAGAGGAGTTTGGACTTCTGAATGGAATACGTCTGGAGGGGATCATCTGGGAGGAATACTACTTAAAATCTGAAAGTAATTTGCTAGAAGAATCCAGATGAAGTTCGACTGAAGAAGAAGTCCGAAAGGAGTTTGACTCCTGGAGGAATTCGGTCGAAGAAGAACTCCACGGCTCCTGTAGACATCTGACTAAAGGAGAGATCCGGAAGGAGTTTGACTCTTGAAGGAGTCCGACTGAGAAAGAAGTTCGGAAGAAGTTTGGCTCTTGTAGGCATCCATCTGAAGGAGAGATTCGAAAGAAGTTCGGCTCCTGTAGGCATCCGACTGAAGGAGAGATCCGAAAGGAGTTTGGCTCTTGGAGGAGTCCGACTGAGGGAGAAGTTTGGCTCTTGTAGGCATCCATCTGAAGGAGAGATCCGAAAGAAGTTTGACTCTTATAGGCACCCGATTGAAGGAGAGATCCGAAAGGAGTTCAGCTCCTGTAGGCATCCGACTGAAGGAGAGATCCGAAAGAAGTTCGACTCCTAGAGAAGTTCAATTGAGGAAGAAGTTTGGAAGAAGTTCGGTTCCTGGGGGAGTCCGACTAAGGAAGAAGTCCGGGAGGGGTTCGACCGCTGAGAAGTTCGATCGGCTGAAAGAGTTTGGCTAAGATTTGATCATTGGAAGAGTTCGACTAGCTGAAGAAGTTCGGCTAAGATTTGACCGCTGGAGGAGTTTGGTTGGGGTCCGACCACTGGAGAAGAATTTTCGATCGAAGCTCTTCCGTGATTACCAATCGCATTAGGCTAAGCATCAGGTTGGACTTCGGTGGGAGCGAAATTTATTTTCAATAATAGTCCCCCCACTCTCAAGTTCGAAATTCGAAGAAAAGAAATATAAAAAAAGGTGACTGTCGAAGTCCTCTTCCGGACTCTGCATCAGTTTAGGTTGAAGCTCGGGGGAGACCTTATCTCCAGCCGAGGCTGAAGGAGATCTTATCTTTTATTGAAAGATTGGAGCTCGGAGGAGATCATATCTCCAATCGAGGTTGAAGGAGATCTTATCTTCTGTTGACGTTGAAGTTGAATTTGAAGCTCGAGGGAGATCTTATCTCCAGCCGAGGTTAAAGTTGAAGCTCGAAGAAGATCTTATCTCCAGTCGAGATTAAAGTTGAAGCTCGGAAGAGATCTTATCTCCAGTCGAGATTGAAGGAGATCTTATCTTCTGTTGATATTGAGGTTGAAGCTCGGGAGAGATCTTATCTCCAGCCAAGGTTGAAGGAGATCTTTTCTCCTGTTGAAGTTGACGTTGAAGTTGAAGCTCGGAGGAGATCTTATCTTCAACCGAGATTGAAGAAGATCTTATCTCCTGTTGACGTTGAGATTGAAGCTCGGAGGAGATCTTATCTCTAGCCGAGGTTGAAGGAGATCTTATCTACTGTTGAAGTTAATGTTTGAAGTTGAAGCTCGGAGGAGATCTTGTCTCCAGCCGAGATTTGAAGTTGAAGCTCAGGAGAGATCTTATCTCCAGTCGAGGTTGAAGTTGAAGCTCAGGAAAGATCTTATCTCCAGCCGAGGTTGAAGGAGATCTTATCTCCTATTGATGTTGAGGTTGAAGTTGAAGCTCGGAGGAGATCTTATCTCCAACCGAGGTTGAAGTTGAAGTTGAAGTTGAAGCTCGAGGAGATCTTGTCTTCAGCCGAGGTTGACGTTGAAGCTCGGGAGAGATCTTATCTCCTGTTGAAGTTGACATTGAAGCTTGGGAGAGATCTTATCTCCAGTCGAGGTTGAGGTTGAAGGAGATCTTATCTCCTATTGAAGTTGAAGCTCAGAGGAGATCTTATCTCCAACCAAGGTTGACGTTGAAGTTGAAGCTTGGGAGAGATCTTGTCTCCAGTCGAGGTTAAAGTTGAAGTTGAAGCTCGAAGGAGATCTTATCTCCAATCGAGGTTGATGTTGAAGTTGAAGTTTGGAGGAGATCTTGTCTCCAACCGAGGTTGACATTGAAGTTGAAGCTCAAGAGAGATCTTATCTCCAGCCGAGGTTGAAGTTGAAACTCGAAAGAGATCTCATCTCCTATTGAAGGATTGGAGCTCGGAGGAGATCTTATCTTCTATTGAAGTTGATGTTGAAGCTCGAAAAAAAATCTTATCTCCAGCCGAGATTGAGGTTGAAGAAAATCTTATCTCCTGTTGAAGTTGAAATTGAAGCTCGGAGGAGATCTTATCTCCAACCGAGGTTGATGTTGAAGTTGAAGCTCGGAAGAGAATTTAGCTGATCTCCAGTCGAGGTTGATGTTGAAGTTGAAGCTCGGAAGAGATCTTGTCTCCAGCCGAGGTTGAAGTTGAAGTTGAAGCTTCGGGAGTTGTCTCTAGCCGAGGTTGAAATTGAAGTTGAAGCTTGGGAGTTGAATGAAGCTCGGAAAAATCTTATCTCCAGTCGAGGTTGACGTTGAAGTTGAAGCTCAGGAGGAGATCTTATTTCCAGTCGAGGTTGACATTGAAGTTGAAGCTTGAGAGATATCTTATCTCCAGCTGAGGTTGAAGTTGAAGCTCGGAGGAGATCTTATCTCCAGCCGAGGTTAAAGTTGAAGTTCGGGGGAGATCTTATCTTCTATTGAAGGGTTGGAGCTCGGGGGAGATCTTATCTCCAACCGAGGTTGAAGTTGAAGCTTGGGAAAGATCTTATCTCCAGTCGAGATTGAAGTTGAAGTTGAAGCTTGGGGGAGATCTTATCTCCAATCAAGGTTAAAGGAGATATTATCTTCATGGGGTCTCTCTTCTCACCTCGTCTAAAATGAACGAGGCCTTCGACTTACTCATGTTAGGACGAGATTCTCCTCCTATTCCTAACATAGTAATAGGGGCACAAATAGACCATTAAATGGGCCTCTCTCCTCCTCCCGTCTTAAATAATCAGAGATCTTTGACTTTGCTCACGTTAGGACGAGATTCTCCTTTTATTCCTAACGGACTGTAGCGGCACATAAGGGCCATTGTCAGGGCTTCTCTTCTCACCTCCTCTAAAATGAATGAGGTCTTCAACTTGCTCATGTTAGGACGAGGTCCTTCTTTTGTTTCTAACATGACAATAGGGATACAGATGGGCCATTGAATGGACCTCTTTCCTCCTCCTATCTTAAATAACCGGAGGTCTTCGTCTTTGCTCACGTTAGGATGAGGTTCTTCTCCTATTCCTAACGGACTATAATGGCACATAAGGGTCATTGTCAGGGCCTTTCTTCTCACCTCATCTAAAATAAATGAGTCCTTCAACTTGCTCATGTTAGGACGAGGTTTTCTTCCTGTTCCTAACATGACAATAGGGGCACAGATGGGCCGTTGAATGGGCCTCTCTCCTCCTATCTTAAAATAACCGGAGGTCTTCGACTTTGCTCACGTTAGGACGAGGTTCTCCTCCTGTTCTTAACGGACTGTAGGGGCATATAAGGGTCGTTATCAGGGCCTCTCTCCTCATCTCTTCTAAAATGAATGAGGCCTTCGACTTTGCTTATGTTAGGACGAGGTTCTTCTCCTATTCCTAATATGACAATAGGGGCACAAATGGGTCATTGAATGTGCCTCTCCCCTCCTCCTGTCTTAAATAACCAGAGATCTTTGATTTTGCTCACATTAGGATGAGGTTCTCCTCATGTTCGTAATGGACTGTAGGGGCACATAAGGACTGTTGTCAGGGCCTCTCCCCTCATCTTGTCTAAAATGAACGAGGCGTTCAACTTTGCTCATGTTAGGATGAGATTCTCCTTCTATTCCTAAAATGGCAATAGGGACATAGATGGGCCGTTGAATGGGCCTCTTCCCTCCTCTTATCTTAAATAATCGGAGGTCTTCGACTTTGCTCACGTTAGGATGAGGTTCTTCCTCCTATTTTTAACGGACTGTAGAGGCATATAAGGATCATTGTCAGGTCCTCTTCCCTCATCTCATCTAAAATGAACGAGGTCTTCGACTTTACTTATGTTAGGATGAGGTTCTCCTCCTGTTCCTAACATAGCAATAGAAACATAGATGGACTATTGAATGGGCCTCTTTTCTCCTCCTATTTTAAATAATCGGAGGTCTTCGACTTTGCTCACGTTAGGATGAGATTCTTCTTCTATTTCTAGCGGACTATAGGGGCACATAAGGGCCGTTGTCAGGGCCTCTCCCCTCATCTCGTCTAAAATGAACGAGACCTTCGACTTGCTCATGTTAGGATGAGGTTCTCCTCCTGTTCCTAACATGGCAAATAGGGGTATAGATGGGCCATTGAATGGGCCTCTCTCCTCCTCCTATCTTAAATAATCAGAGGTCTTCGATTTTGCTCACGTTAGGATGAGTTTCTCCTCCTGTTCATAATGGATTGTAGGGGCACATAAGGGCCGTTGTTAGGGCCTCTCCTCTCATTTCGTCTAAAATGAACGAGGCCTTTGACTTGCTCATGTTAGGATGATGTTCTCCTCCTATTCCTAACATGACCACTATTGATTGCTTCTTTCCTGTCATCACATAGTTTTTGCATCGAGAAATAATAATATTGAAATGGAGGAGTTTTATTGAAGAAAAATTACCGACAGTACATTCTCAGATTCTCTGAATTTTAAGATCGTAGGAGCGTTGTCCCTCCGAGCTTCTCAGGCGATAAATTTTGGGCCGGATAACCTCCTCTACTTCATACGGGCCTTTTCAATTTGGGGCAAGCTTTCTCTGACTCTGAGGCTGAGAGATAATGGCTTGCTGAAGTACTAAGCGCCCCTAGAGATAGCATTGATGATGCCGAGAGGTGGCCGATCTTCTTGTTGTTTCTTTCTCATTGGTGGTTTTAGCTGCGGTAGCGCCCTTGGCTGATCTTCTCTTACTTCAGGCCAGCATCTATGGAGCATTGAGGGGGGCATAGTTATGAAACCTTATGGGGGGGACTTCTTCGCACCCTTCCGTCAGGACTTTTTTGATGATGAGCTCGAGGAGGAGTTTGGGCTTGCTCGCACTCGGGGAGAGTCCGGGAGCGCGATCGAACTTCATTCGATCCTCCATCAGTCGTGGGTTTACTAGACTCGCCTGCTTGCCGCTCTCCTACAGCTCCCTCATCTCTCAATTTAAAGGCTTCTTTTGCTTAGGCATATCCTTCAGCCTGAGCTAGCAGATCGATAAAGTTTCTGAAGTACTTCTTCTCCAAGAAGAATAACAAATTATTCTTCTGAAGGTCGTCCTTAAGTGCGGCCATCGTAACTGATTGATCCAGATTCTGGACCTTCAATGCAGTAGTATTAAATCATGTGACATAAGTCCGGATGGATTCTTCCTTCTTCTTCTTGATGTTCATCAAAAAATCCGAACCTCGGTATGGACGCCGGCTGTTGACGAAGTGAGCCGCAAACTGATAGCTCATTTGGTCAGAGAAGAAGATCGTACCCAATTTCAACATTGAGTACTAGTTTTTTGCTGCTCCCTTTAAGGTAGATGAAAAAGCTTGGCATAATATGGCGTTTGGTGTGCCATGGAGCAGCATCATGGTCTGGAAGGCTTCAGATAATCGATCGGATTAGAGGTTCCGTCGTAGCTTTCAAACTGAAGGAAGCTCGAAGTTCGACGGAATGGACTCTTGCATAATTTGAGGAGAGAAAGAGGGATCGGTGCGGACGTCGTCATGGTGAGTCGGGACGACATGGTCGAGCTCCTCAATCCATCGATCCATCCTCCGCAGTTTTTGATCGAGGACGTCATCTCGATCGCAGACCTTGGAAGGCTTCCAACTGTGGATGGAAAAGATTTTTTTCGGAGAAGAATCACGATCCGAATAAGGATCCCCTGCTCTCTATTTTTCCTTCCTAGGGGCGACGGGTATGCTAGCCCAAGTGCTCTTCTTTGGGACCGATTCTTGACATCCTGATAGTGGATTTTCTGATGAAATCATCGCCAGAGGCTGCTGCATGGCCTATACCATTTCAGTAAGGTCCTGAATCCGCTCATCAGTAGGTTAAACTGCTCTGGATCTACTATGACCGTTGGTGGAGGAGGAGGTTAAAGTGCCGATGCTGGAGTCGGAACGGTCGAATCTGACGGTAGAAGCGGTAGATCTTCGGGTAGTCGCCCTCTTTAGAGGTATTTTTCAGAATTGAGGGAGAGGATGGAGATGAACCTTAAAGAGAAAGATCCATAGGGTCGACTAAACACTCTAAGAATAAGGATACCTCGAAAATAGAGGCCGCCCTTCTAGCACCAATCCTGTTGGTGTAGAATCTGATCGACGTCGGATCGAACTGAAGTTGAGAAAGAAGAGATCGCCGTCGATGACTTACAATATAAAGTCCCATTCGAAGTTGGTGATGGTGGCTCCGGTAAGACCCTCCGACGATCAAGTCAGCTCTTCTGACCAATAGAAATGGAGTGCTCAGGAAAGAGTTCGACAGAATTTCAGAAAGAAGAAGAGAGCTTAGAGAAAATATATCTGAAGGATCCCTTTTTATAGACGGAGTTTGATTGATAGTGACGGTCATGCCATCCGGTAGTGGGCCGCTCGAGACCGCATGGGGTTTGGTACAGAGAGGAAGAGGTGTCGCCTATGGCAGACTGATAGTGACAGCCATAGTCGTCCAATAATGGGCCGCTTAGGGCTGCATGGGGTTTGTTACGGAGAGAGGGATGTTGTTAGACTGATAGTGACCATTCATTGAGATTTAATAGTCAAAGTTCGAAGAAAGCATGCATTGATTGGTGAAGAGTTTTGACATACATCAATTCTAAAGAAGTTTGGACTCCTGAAGGGAATACGTCTGGAGAAGGTCATCTGGAAGGAATACTACTTAAAATCTGAAAATAATCCACTGAAAGAATCTAGATGAAGTTCAATTGAAGGAGAAGTCTGGAAGAAGTTTGGCTCCTGTAGGAATCTGACTGAAGGAGAGGTTCAGAAGAAATTTGGCTCTTAAAGAAATCTGACTGAAGAAGAGGTTCAGAAGGAGTTCGGCTCTTATAGGCATCCGACTGAAGGAGAGATTCGGAAGGAGTTCGGCTCCTATAGACACCCGACTGAAGGAGAGATCTGAAAGAAGTTCGGCTCCTAGAGGAGTCCGACTAAGAAAGAAGTTCGAGAGGAGTTTGGCTCCTATAGGTATCCATCTGAAAGAGAGATCTGGAAGAAGTTCGACTCCTGTAGGCATCCGACTGAAGGAGAGATCCGAAAGGAGTTCGGCTCTTGGAGGAGTCCGATTGAGAGAGAAGTCCAGGAGGAGTTCGGCTCCTGTAGGCATCCATCTGAAGGAGAGATCCGAAAGAAGTTTGGCTCCTATAAGCATCTGACTAAAAGAAAGATCGAAAAGAAATTTGGCTCCTGAAGGAGTCCGACCGAGAAAAAAATTCGGAAGAAGTTCGACTCCTGTAGGTATCCATCTGAAGGAGAGATCCGGAAGGAGTTCGGCTATTATAGGCATTCGACTGAATGAGAGATCTAGAAGGAGTTCAGCTCCTGTAGGCATCCGACTGAAGGAGAAATTCGGAAGAAGTTTGGCTCCTGAAGGAGTCTGACTGAGGAAGAAGTTCGGGAGAGGTTCGACCGCTGAGGAGTTTGGTCGGTTGAAGGAGTTCGGTTAAGGTTTGGCCGCTGGAAGAGTTCAGCTGGCTAAAGAAGTTCGGCTAAGATTTAACCGTTGGAGGAGTTCGACTGGGATCCGACTGCTGGAGGAAAATTTTCGATCGAAGCTCTTTCGTAATTACCAGTCGCATTAGGCTAAGCATTAGGCTGGACTTCGGCGGGAGTGAGATTTATCCCTAATAAATATGAACCCACAAGATTTTAGTTTATTTATATCCATAATATGTTTGTTGGGTGCATAATTTATAAGTATGTTATAGTTTCTAGTAAATTTATTTTTCTTATCTTGCTTTTGCATGGAGAAAGGCAGTGGAAGATAGGCAAAAAAATCAGAAAAATTACATCAAAAAATGTGAAGCTAGTCAAATATGAAAACAAACGAGGAGCTCTTAGGAATCATGGTTAATGCCTAAAACTTTTGGTCACAAGGGATTGTGTCATCAAGCACACTAAATAGCTCCTAATTTGATTCTTCAGGGTTATTTATATATTTTTATGCTAATTTAATTCATTTTTAAAGTTCATATTCAATATCTTTTCTCACTCAACCTTAATACTTGCGCAAATGTTTTTATCATGCATTTTTTTTTTTTTTTTTTGCCATCTTCAAGTGTTTATATCAATTTTTTTGGTAAAAAAAGTGTTTTATAATCCAAATTTTTAGTTGATTTTTATTTTTATTATCGTGCTTTTGTGTAGAGAGAGAGAGGAGGTGGAAGAGGACAAAAAATAGATATATATAAAAAAAGAAATACAATGCTAAAAAAACAATTGAATGATCCCTCAAGAAATAAGGTTGATGATCAAAAGCTTTTGGTTATAGGCGATGAGACATGCAGGTGTGTGGCTTTTCACCCTTCCTTTAACAATATACTAAATTTGCCAAGAATATTGATATATTTTCTACTACTTTAGCATTATCCTTTTTTTTTTTTTTTTGTGCACATTGAGATTAATTTACATTCTTACTTTCTTTTTTGGGGGCGGATAAGTTCTTATATTCGCACATTAAAACCAACATAGGTGTGAGTGCTTCATCAAGCAAGTTAGTTTTATTATCATTATCAAGCAACAACTTCACCCTATTTCAGTGCCATTTGAAATACAAATACTTAAGTACATACCTTACTCATGTAACAACGAAACAATAGATAAAAGAATTGAGTCTTGCATGTTCAATTATCAAAAAGGAAGAAAAAGAGAATATATATATATAATTTAAGAATTACCAATCAAATACATCAAAAAGTTTGTGGAGGTGATAGTATGCGTTTGGATGAAAATTGTTAATAATTCATGCAGAAGACTACAACGCATTTTTCGAAAATGGGTAAGAGGATCAAGGTAAGGCAATTATCTTTGGAATAATTATCAAATGAGCCTTTTCTAAGGGTTGGACATCAATGAGTTAAAGCCCCTATATTCTAGTAGTGGTTCCATTGGTCCCTTAGAACATGGAATCCCAGGCTCAACCTATAATGGAAAAGCAAATGTGGATCAAATCTATCCTGGATCCTGAGACTTTTAAAAGCTTGTGTGATCCATTGACCCAAGCAACCTAATTGTCCAATCTAGCGTAGACTGACTAGCTTTTGACTTGTTTGGGTCAACCATTTTAAAGGTGCTTTAGAAAATTTACCACTTCACATGTTTGACCATAGTTCACCCTCAACCAGGTTAATAAATATGCCCTTTTGAGGGATGGACCACTGATTCCCTATAGTTTGGTTAAACTAGGAATAACAGCCAATGGTCTCATATGACCTGAATACCCGAGTGGTTTGGTGTGTAGGTTGGATTTCCAAATCCTACAAAATTCCCATTCACCTGCAAAAAATAACTATAAACCAACAGCCTCCCCAGTCCACCAGCATGAATCCGGATGAGCAAGAAGATGGATGCAGATGAAAAGGGAAAACAAATGAAATATTTACCATCAAAGCTAGCTACTTTGTCAAGACCATTGGAATGGATCTGTATTACACTGAAATCTCCATTTCCCCATACGACCATAACTTTTTCCTGGCTTTCCAAAAAACGGATGGACATCTCCATCTGTTCCACACAACTTCAGAATCTACGTATCAAGAGCTCTTTTGGAGTGGAAAGCCATTGTCGTAGCAACATACTTTTATGCGGCTTGGAATTTTCTAGCTTTGATATGGATTTGGTGTTTTTGGAAGGCAAGAAATCTCCAGTATGATATTTTTACATCGGCTACAATATCGAGCAATAAGCACCTGTTCTTGGATTGGACTAGTTGCCTCACTAGCTTCCCATGTGAATCCTCTGCAAAGCTTTTTTTTTCCTGTCTTCCTTCTTTTCCACCTTTTTTTTTCTTTGCCTGACCTTGTATCTTGCTCCAATGATTTCACTTCTGCAATGAAATCTTCCTCGGATTTTTCCTACCTATTTTACTCAATTACAAAAACATAGCATATATTTTAAACCAAAAATGGTAATCATCAAGGACAGATATTTGATTCGCGATCGCAATTAAAATTGAGTGCAATAGGAATCGAAATAGCTATATCCTCCGATGCATTTGGTTCTAGAATCAGAATGAAATTTAAGTACTAATAAAAAATAGAGGCTAGATTCAGAGAGCTTGAATTTTTTTTTTTTTTTTTTTTGAATCAGAATAAAATTCCTCCTATCCAATTAACTGGAATAAAAAATATTTCTATTGTAGAATCCAACTCCTTCCAATCAAACGTGCCTCCATGCAAATATAAACAAGGACTTATCCTGCTTTGTCCTGAAAATAACAATACCTATTACGGATAAAAGAAATCCTCTTAGGGAAATCTTGGATAAATTAATCCTGTTACTTCATTGCTGTCTATCAAGGATGTCAGTTAATTCAACATTCCCTAAGAATTAGAGCAGCAGCAGCCGGCAGTCACTGACCATTTACTCCACTTCTCACCACCTTCGCTCTCTCTAGTTATCATTTCTCATCTATTCCAGGAGACACCTCATGATTACAACTAGGAAGAATATCCAACGAGGCTAGACATAAATGGAGGGAAGTATTCCATCTTTCTGCACCATAGAAACTTGAGCCCGATTTCCAAACAGTAAAATAAATTTTTAACCAAAACCATACGGGAATGTAACATGCCTCTAGAACAGAATTCAAGAACCGCGCAGACCCTCTACCGTGCACAGTAGGGTGCACAGCATATATCATCCATCGCGCATATGGAGGTGCATGCATATTGCCATCCATCATGCAATGGATGATGTGCCGTGCACCGCACTGTCCGGTGCACGGTAGAGGATCCTTGCTCATGCAAGAATAATGGATGGTCAGATCCTTCCAACGGTTTAGCATCTAAGCCTCCTTTGAAGTTTTTGTTTATATTCTCTTCCTGCCCATCGATTGGTATCATCATACAATAATCAAATTATAGTGACAGTGTCAAACTAGAAAAACGATCTCTTCACGACAATAATAGTGTGTTGCCACTAAGATACAAATGGGACAACAGAAGCTAAATTGCCACCGTCGTCCGCTGCTTGAATAAGTATATAACATTCATAGCACTGACGCAGGACCATCTATTCACATGTTAGATGTTTCCCATGGAATCTCTTTTATGCTTGCTGCTTATTTCATTGGAAGGACTCAAATGCCTTCAAGCAAATTGGGCAGAGAAAAACCTACGTCACCGCCATAGGAGAATCATTTGCCTGTACCAAAACTAGAAGAAATCATTCCAAGTTGAAAATATTGGACTCTAACAAGCTTCACACATGCAGATTTGAATACCTTGGCCTTCTCCCATCAAGTGACAGATCACCAATGGGCGGCTTCCATCCATTAACCAACAGATTTTCTGTCTGGGTGGGAGAGTGAATCCCCGCTTCAAGCCTGACATTAGAAAAGGATGCAGTAGAAATATAGGGGAGTTTAGATGCCCAGCTTTGATGTCTTGGGATATTCCATAAGTAGAGAGATACTTGGTATGTAGGAGGCTAATACCCATAGGACTTTTGACTCAAAGTTGGAGCTTTCTGATGAGAAACATACAGGGTTTTATGCATAGATTTCAAAATTTTTTTCGAAGTTAAAGTAGCGGAAGATATAAATTAAATAATTTAATCTACAATATGCATGTAATTAGATTACAAAAACCTACATCAAGGATCTATAACATGTCATTATGCAAATATAAATTTGAAAATAAATTAATCATAATTGGTATTGATCATATCAATACCTAAATCTAGAACAATTCTACATCTAACCCTAGATCATATCTAGGTTACCAAGAGATTAGATCTCTTATCTTTGCGCGGATCGAGAACTCCGCGGTTGATTTTTGTAGTTGCTTTTAGAGCTGCACACGCGCCCGGCCTCTACAGGTGATCCACACGAACCTGCAATATAGATTGAAGGTTCGTCGAACGAAAATCCGTTCGAAGTGCTAGCTTCTCGCGGATCTCTTCCGATAGTCAATCAAAAACATATTCTTCGGATCTCTTGGACATTTCAAGAGTTGACGAACAGGAGGAGAAATAAGGGAGGAATCTAACCCTTGGATCTCCCATAAATCAGAAAATAAAATAAGAAAAAAATAAATCCTAAGAGAAAACAAGTCTTTTCTTTCAGGACATCAACGATTAATGTCCTAAAAACATCTCTATGCTAGGACAAGAGGAGACCTTCTCCTCTAGGATTTTTTCTAAGTTTTCATATCTAAGATTTTCGATTTTATTCATATAAAATTTCCACAAAAATATGCAGAAGAAGGATTCTCAAATAAACCCTAAGAGAAGACATTCTTTTCTTCTTCTTCTCATATCAGGACATGATCAGATCATGTCTAAAAATGATCATTATGCTCCAACACCTTGAAGCACGGATCCCCACGCCATCTCACTCTCTCTTAAATTTTTATCATATAAAAATCACAAACAAAATAGGAAGAGAGAAACACAAAAGAAAAATACAAGTGAAGACAATCTTCTCTTACCTTGTCTCTTCAAGACATCAACCTTTAATGTCTTAGTTGAAGACTCTTCTCCAAGAATCTTGGTGTCCGAAAACCACCACGTCTTCTCCTCATTTTTCTCTAATTTTTCATGATTTTTCTGAGATTTATCACGTCCTCACACCATCTCATAGGAGCTGCCCCAATATAAGACCAAGACTAGGTCAAAAACCTAGTCTTAAAAGAAGTCTCATGGGACGTCCAACTCTTAGACGCCTTTCCTTAATTTTTGGTGTGTAACCTCTCAATCTCACGCACAAAACCAGGGAGAAAGGGCTGAACAAAAGCTTGGGTGGCGTGGGGAAAATAACAAAAGGAGGGAAGAGTTTTGGTCAGAGGGGACTTTATCAAATAGGAAACTAATCGTAACCACTTTCTAGTTTTGACCAAGTCAAAACAAATTCCCAAAACTCAGAATTATGTAGCGTGGAGAAGCTTATTAGGTGTGGGAAAATATAGAAAAAATATGAAATTAAACATTGGGCGTGGGCTTTAGTAGGCATAAGAGAAAGAGAGAGAGTCCCAGTCCAACTGAGACTCCTTTTGTTTGACTAGGTCAAAATAGGTTTGAGCCAAATTTAAATTTTATTTAAATTAGATTTATTGACGCAGAAACTGATCGTCGCCAGAGTCCGCTGGAGTGGAGGCCGATGAGGTCGCCGCCGGTGACCTGCAAAACAAAATCCCGTCCGGAGCCGGTGAGAGGATGGCTCCGGCTGACGATCAAGTCAGCTCTGGCCAACAGGAATGGAGTGCTCGGAAATGAGTTCCAGAGCTTGGAGAAGAAGAGGAGAGCTTAGAGATCAGAGTTCAGAGATTAGCGTATCTGGAGGATCCTTTATAAGCGGAGCTTAGTTGATGGTGATGGCCATACCGCCTGGCAGATAGCCGTTGGGGCCGCATGAAGTTCAGTACGGAGAGGAAGGCGTCGTCAGGTGGATGGTGACAGCCATACTGACAGGTCGTGGGCCGCATGGAGTTCGGTACGGAGAGTGGTGTCGCCAGTAGTGGCGGCCATATCGTCCGATCTTGTTGTCTGTTACAGACTGATGGCGACAGTTCGTCCAGAGGAGTTCGGACTTGTAAGAGAGTTTGACTGAAGGGAAAGCTCGGAAGGAGCTCGGCCGTAGAGGAGTTCGGAGGAGCTCGGTCGGCTGAAGGGACGGCCGCTTGAGGAGTTCGACCGAGGGACGGCTGCTGAGGAGTTCAAGGAGCTCGGCCGGCTGTAAGGGTTCGACTAAGATCCGTCTGCTGAAGCTCTTTCGTGGCTACTGACCGCATTAGGCTGGGCACCGAACTTGACTTCGGCAGGAGCGGGGTTTATCCCCAACAATAGCCCCCCCACTCCCGAGTTCGAAACTCGAAGGGAGGGAGTGTAGAAAAGGCGACTGCCGAAGTTTTCTTCTGGGCTCCGTGCTGATTCAGGTCGAAGCTCGGGGAAGATCCCATCTCCAACCAAAGTTGATGTTAAAGTTGAAGCCCGAGGATCTCCTTCGCGCCGAGGTAAGCCTCATCTCGCTACGATCGAAGTCGGAGGTTGAGCTCCTCGGGGGCGATACTGTCTCCAGCAGCCGAGGTTAACACGGGCGCTCGGGAGAGATCCTATCTCTGGCCGAGGTTGTCAACGGTCGCTCGGAAGAGATCTTATCTCTGGCCGAGGTTGTCGCTCGCATTAGGATGAGGTTCTCCTCCTGTTCCTAACCGAGGTTGACTCGGTCGCTTGGGAGAGATCTTATCTCTGGCCGAGGTTGTCAACGGATCGCTCGGAAGAGATCTTATCTCTGGCCGAGGTTGTTGCTCGCGTTAGGATGATGTTCTCCTCCTGTTCCTAACCGAGGTTGACTCGGTCGCTCAGAAGAGATCTTATCTCTGGCCGAGGTTGGCCACGGTCGCTCGGGAGAGATCTTATCTCTAGCTGAGGTTGTCGCTCGCGTTAGGATGAGGTTCTCCTCCTGTTCCTAACCGAGGTTGACTCGATCGCTCGGAAGAGATCTTATCTCTGGCCGAGGTTGTCAACGGTCGCTCGGAAGAGATCTTATCTCTAGCCGAGGTTGTCCACGATCGCTCGGGAGAGATCTTATCTCTAGCCGAGGTTGTTGCTCGCGTTAGGACAAGATTCTCCTCCTGTTCCTAACCGAGGTTGACTCAGTCGCTCGGGAGAGATTCTTATCTCTGGTCGAGATTGTCAATGGTCGCTCGGGAGAGATCTTATCTCTGACCAAGGTTATCCATGGTCGCTCGGGAGAGATCTTATCCCTAGCCGAGGTTGTTGCTCGCGTTAGGATGAGGTTCTCCTCCTATTCCTAACCGAGGTTGTTCTCGGTCGCTCAGGAGAGATCTTATCTCCTGACCGAGGTTATCAACGGTCGCTCGGGAGAGATCTTATCTCTAGCGGTCGAGGATTGGTTGCTCACGTTAGGACGAGGTTCTCCTCCTGTTCCTAATCGAGGTTGACTCGGTCGCTCGGGAAGAGATCTTATCTCTGGCCGAGGTTATCCACGGTCGCTCGAAAGAGATCTTATCTCTAGCCGAGGTTGGTCGCTTGCATTAGGGATGAGGTTCTCCTCCTATTCCTAACCGAGGTTGACTCGATCGCTCGGAAGAGATCTTATCTCTGGTCGAGATTGTCAATAGTCGCTCGGAAGAGATCTTATCTCTAGCCGAGGTTGTCCACAGGTCGCTCGGGAGAGATCTTATCTCTAGCCGAGGTTGTTGCTCGCATTAGGATGAGGTTCTCCTTCTATTCCTAACCGACGTTGACACGATCGCTCGGGGAGAGATCTTATCTCTGGCCGAGGTTTGTCCACGATCGCTCGGGAGAGATCTTATCTCTAGCGGTCGAGGTTGTCGCTCGCATTAGGACGAGGTTCTCCTCCTGTTCCTATTCGAGATTGACTCGGTCGCCTCGGGAGAGATTTTATCTCTAAGCCGAGGTTGTCCACGGTCGCTCGGGAGAGATCTTATCTCTGGTCGAGGTTGGTTGTCCACGGTCGCTTGGGAGAGATCTTATCTCTAGCCGAGGTTGTTACTCACGTTAGGACGAGGTTCTCCTTCTGTTCCTAACCGAGATTGACTCGGTCACTCGGGAGAGATCTTATCTCTGGCCGAGGTTGTCAACGGTCGCTCGGAAGAGATCTTATCTCTGGCCGAGGTTGTCAACGGTCACTCGGGAGAGATCTTATCTCTGACCGAGGTTGTTGCTTGCGTTAGGACGAGGTTCTCCTTCTATTCCTAACGCGGCAATCTGCTTCTCCCCTGTCATCGCATAGTTTTCGTATCCAGAAATAATATTATCGAAAGAAAAGAATTTTATTAAAAGAAAGTTACTAGCAGCGCATCCCAAATTCTGTGTTTCAAGGTCGTGGTAGCGTTGTTCCTCCGCATTTCTTCGGCAATAAGTCCCGGGGTGGACGACCTCCTCATGCTGGCCTTCTCAATTTGGTGCAAGCTCTTGTTGCTGGGAGACGACGAATCGCTGATGCACCAAGATCCTCCCAGGAGTAACGCTGATGACACTGTGAGGTGGCCGACCTTATCGTTTCTGATTATGGCAGCGCCCTTGGCTGATCTCCTCCTGCTTCAGGCTGGCGTCGAAGGAATTTATCCGGCCGCCCCTTTCTGATGAGCTCCTCCTTCGTCTCGGAGCTGCGTGCATTCCTCGGTGTCATGGCCGTGGTTGCGATGGTAGACGAGGGGAGACCGTAACCCTTTTGGTCTTGGCAGCTGGTTCTTAACTTCCGTGAGATTTTGAGTTCGAGGAGCGTTGAGGGGGGCGCAGTCGGGCGCAGTCGTGGAACCTTTTGAGAGGACTTCTTCGCGCCCTTCTGTCGGGAATTTCTTGGTGGCGAGCTCGAAAAGTTTGGACCTTGCGCTGTGGAGGTCATAAGCGTGGCCGAACTTCATTCCGTCTCTTTGTGAAACCTGCGGAAGAACTTCATGCCCCTTTGTCGGGGCTTCCTTGGAGTCATACTTGAGAGGGAGTCCTTGCTCGCCCTGGGGCGGTTGTGAGCTCGACTGAACTTCATCTCACCTCCTGTGAAATCTTTGTAGGAGGCTTCCTTGGTGACATACTCGAGCGGGAGTTCGGCCTCACTTGCGCTGAACTTCATTCTGATAATGAGGTTTGAGGGGAGAGTTCGGCCTTGCGTGCGCCGAACTTCATTCCGATGACGAGCTTCGAGGTGAAGTTCGGCCTTACTTGCGTCGAACTTCGCTTTGCTTTCCCATGAAAGCTTCCGCGGGAGGACTTCATGCCCCTTTGTCGGGGCTTCCTCGATGATGAGCTTCGAGGTGGGGTTCGGCCTCGCTTGCTTCTTTGTCCGGACTTCCTCGACGACGAGCTCGAGGGGGAGCTCGGCTTTGCTTGCCCGAACTTCACTCCGCCTCCGGTGAATTCTTTGTAGGAGGTTTCATTGATGACATACTCGAGGGGGGAGTTCGGCCTTACTTGAGTCGAATTTCATTCCGATGATGAGCTTCGAGGGGGAGTTCGGCTTTTCTTCCGCCGAACTTCATTCCGACCTTCTGGTGAAACCTTCTGCGGGAGATCTTCTGCTCTCCGTTCCTTCTTCCTAAGGGTGATTGATGTGCCCAAATGCTCTTCCTTAAGGCCGGTTCCTCGCGTACTTATAATGGATTTGCTGACAAAGTCTCCGCCAGAGGTTGTCGCACGGCCTACATCATCTCGACGGGGCCACAAGCCCGACCAGCAGGTTGAACTACTCTACATCTGTGGTGGCTTCGGGTGGCCTGGGCTACCGGGGTTGCAACGGGAGCAGATGGATCTGGTGCGCAGGACGTCGATCGTCGAGTCGAAGCTCTCCTGGAGGCATTTTCTTTTCGGAAAAGAGGGATCTCCGGAGAGAGAGAAATCGTCGCCGAGCACTCCTTTAAGAACAAGGGGACCTCGGAGGTTCGGCTCTTCCTCTAGCGCCAATCTATTGACGTAGAAACTGGTCGTCACCGAAGTCCGCTGGAGTGGAGGCCGATGAGGTCGCCGTCGGGGATCTGCAAAATAAAGTCCCATCCGGAGCCGGTGGGGGGGGGCTCCGGCAGGACCCTCCGACGATCAAGTCAGCTCTGGTCAACAGGAATGGAGTGCTCGAGAATAAGTTTCGGAGCTTGGAGAAGAAGAGGAAAGCTTAGAGATCAGAGTTCAGAGATTAGCGTATCTGGAGGATCCTTTATAGGCGGAGCTTAGTTGATGGTGACGGCCATACCGCCTGACAGAGAGCCGTTGGGGCTGCATGGAGTTCGGTACGGAGAAGAAGGCATCATCAGGTGGATGGTGACAGCCATACTGACAGGTCGTGGGCCGCATGGAGTTCGGTACGGAGAGAGTGGTGTCGCTAGTAGTGGTGGCCATATCGTTCGATCTTATTGTCTGTTGCAGACTGATGGCGACAGTTCGTCCAGAGGAGTTCGGACTTATAGGAGAGTTCGACTGAAGGGAAAGCTCGAGAGGAGCTCGGTCGTAGAGGAGTTCAGAGGAGCTCGGTCAGCTGAAGGGACGTCCGTTTGAGGAGTTCGACCGAGGGACGACTGCTGAGAAGTTCGAGGAGCTCGGCCGCTAAGTAGTTCGACCGGCTGTAAGAATTCGGCTAAGACCCATCTGTTGAAGCTCTTCCATGGCTACTGGCCGCATCAGGCTGGGCACCGAACTTGACTTTGGTAGGAGCGGGGTTTATCCCTAACAAGATTAAATGCAACCCAATTAAGGATAATTCTAGTCCAACTAGAAGTCCAATTAAATCAGATTAAATCAAGATTTAAATCTAATTGAAATCTTAAGTCAATTAGGTGCACCCAAGTCCTAGTCAAATAAGAAATTGTTCTTTCTTGTAATTGGTTTATCCAATAAACCAACTAGACTTAATCTAATTAAGTTCAAACCAATTCTAATTGAATCTAATTCAATTAAATTTGATCTTAGCCCGATTGCTCAATCAGATTGAGCCAATTAGCAATCCAATTGCTAATCGATCCTCCTGCAATACTTGCATTAGGTCAAACACCAATCATATTGATGGATTGACCTTAGAACGATTCTCAATCATCGATTAACCATCTGATCAGATTACAAGCTCTAATGTGTGTGATCCCATAGGTTCGAACCTAAGTCGGTAGCACAAGAACCAATTCTTGTATCAATCGAAGTTACCATCTAGTAATGATTTTCGACGTCCGGATAGGTCGAATGTATGCAAAGAAACATTCTTAAAACCCTGGCCCATGGTTACCATATAATTCATCCCTATGACCAATAATGCTCAAGACGACTTCGAGTATGCTATCAAACACTCATACAAATCATCTCTATTGTATCTCAAAATTTCGTAAATCCCATGACACCTTACAAGGATTATCCAGGTCTACGTTTTGCTAAATTGAAACACAATGAGACATTTTCTTCCTAAAACTAATCAGAAGTGGTCAATCCCATTTTGACTCACACACCGACTTCACAAGTACTTGACTATACCCAAAAATCTTTCGAACCTATATTAGAAATATAGGCAGTCCGGCACCAAAGTATAGTGAGTTACTTGCAAATCACCATAGTGATTTCAGATCGAAAGGACACTTATACCCATTGGCCTTAACTAGCTACTCTTGATGGTAGAGTGCAATATTGGTCACGTTCAGTGCAGATGTACTCCTATATCTCACCTGAATGCCATACCAGTGTCTCCACACCACTTGATTACGAGGACAACCAACGCATATGGCATACAGCGATCTACACTCGATAAGTTATCGTCCTTATTAATAACTTATCATTTGGTTGTGAATAATTTAAGAAGCATCCGATAAATCCTCCTTTATCGATTGATTGTGGTTCTAAGGACTTCATCATAATTTAGAAGTTCATTTAAGAAAGATAGAACTTTTATGATGAATCAACCAAATAACTATTATTATTAGATAATTCATATACTAATTCCAATCATCTACCACTTAGATGATTGGCTTTAGGACACATTTTCCAATAACTTCCACTTGGACTAAAGCCAATCAGAATGATATCAAATATCCTATCTTCCACTTGAGTTCGTAGAACTCCTTAGTTCCGAGGCCCTAGCAAATGGGTCAATCAAGTTCTTCTTTTACATCGATCTTCTAAAGATCGACGTCACTCAGATCTAATATCTAAGGTGAAAGCGATGTAGAATATGCTTATTCTTTGGTTCTTTAGTCTGAGCTATGGCTTCAGTGCTACGATAAGACTGGACTATCGGTGGAGGGTGCCACTCCCAACCTGCTAATAAATCTCAACAACTATGCAGCTTACATGGCAGTATCATATGCTACGATGTACTCTACATTACTAACTGAATAGGCTAAAGTATACTGCTTGGAACCTTTCTAGCAGATTACTCCTGCAATTAGGATATGATCCGACACTCTTTTGTTGTCATCTTGTTTTGACTGAAATTAAAACATCTAAATGTTTTAAGTCAGTACTTTCATATTTGAGTCACTAAATCTTAGTATTTTCCAAATACTTAAGGATTGTATATACAACCTTTCAGTGGCTCTCACTTGGATCAGACTGGTATCTGCTCACTATTTTTAGTGAGTATACCATGTCTGATCTTGTATATGGAGAAATAAGATGACAGCTGTTGGGGATAAACCCCGCTCCTACCGAAGTCCAGTTCGATGCTCAGCCTAATGCAACCGGTAGCCGCGAAAGAGTTTCAACGAATGGATCTTAGCCGAACTCCTTCAGCTAGTCAAATTTTTCAGCGATCGAGCTCTTGCCGAACTCTCCAACGGTCGAGTCTTAGCCGAACTCTCCAGCGGTCGAGTCTTGGCCGAACTCTTTCAGCCGACCGAACTCCTCAGCGACCAAGCTCCAGTCGAACTTCTCAGCGGCCGACCTTCGGTCGGACTCCCACGAGAGCCGAACTCCCTCTGTACTCCTTCAGTCAGGCTCCCACGAGAGCTGAACTCCCTCCGCACTCCTCCAATCGAGCGCCTACAGAAGCCAAACTTTTGCCGAACTTCTCCTTCGATCGAACTCCCCTCGGATGATCCCCTCCAGACGTATCTTCCTTAGGAGTCCGAGCTCTCCTGAAATAGATATACGCCGAAGTTCTTCTCCTATGGCTATTGAACCTTGACGGTATGACCGCCACTACCAGTCTGACGGCACCTTTTCTTTCGTAATGAGCCCCATGCGGCCCACGATCGGACGACATAGCCACCACTACTGGCGATACCACTCTCTTTATAACCAACCTCATGCGGCCCACGACCCGCTAGTATGGCTATCACTATCCGTCTGACGACGCCTTCCTCTCCGTATCGAACTCCATGTGGCCCCGAGCGACCCATGACCGGACAGTATGGCCATCACCATCGACCCGCTATAAGCTCCGCTTATAAAGGAACCCTCCAGATACGTTTTTCAAAAGCTCTAAGCTCTCCTCTCCTCCTCTAAACTCTGTCGAACTCATTTCTGAGCACTCCATTTCTGTTGGCAAGAAGAGCTGACTTGACCGTCGGAGGATCCTGCTGGAGCCACCCCCACCGACTCTGGACGGGACTTTATTTTGCAGGTCACCGACGGCGACCTCATCCTCCTCCACTCCAGCTCAATCCGGCGTCAACCAGATTCTGCACCAACAGATTTGGCGCTGGAAGAAGGGACCTCTGCCTCTGAGGTTTCCTTATTCTTGAAGGAGTGCTTAGCGACGATTTCTCTCTTCCCTCTCTAGAGACCTCCCTCCTTTCTCTTCAGAGTTCTTTTCCAAAAAGAAATGCCTCCCAGGAGAGCTTCGACCCGACGATCGACGGCCTTCGTGGTCCGATCCCGTCCAAATCCCTCTGCTCCTGCTTCAACCCCGGTAACTCAGGTCCCACCTATAGCCGCGGTGGATGCGGAGTAGTTCAATCTGCTGGTCTAGCAGGTTCGTGGCCTCACGGAGGCAATACAGGCCATGCATCGGTAGGCCCCGGCATCAACTCGATCGGCTTCGCAAGATTCTCCGGAGCATTGTGGCCTGATCCGAGAATAGCCGACTTGGGCCACCCGACCTCTGATCCCCAGGAAGGGGAAGCAGAGGATGGAGGGCCCCTGCTCGGATCACGACTCGACCCAGGGGGAGGCTTCGCACATGTTGACGCAGAATCTGATCGTCGTCGGAATTCGCTGGAGTGGAGGCCAACGAGATTGCCGCCGGGGACCTGCAAAACAAAGTCCCATGCGGAGCCAGTGGGGGGTGGCTCCGGTAAGACCCTCCGACGATCAAGTCAGCTCTGGCTAACAGGAATGGAGTGCTCGAAAATGAGTTCCAGAGCTTGGAGAAGAAGAGGAGAGCTTAGAGATCAGGGAGATTAGCGTATCTAGAGGGTCCTTTTTATAGTGGAGCTTGATGATGATAGCTATAGCCACGTGCTGACGGACCGCTCGAGGTCCGGTGGAGTCAGTCTCATGGAAAGGTGCCATCTGCAGCGGGTTGATGGTGATAGCCATCGCCGCCTGATAGTGGATCGTTGTCGCTTGCGGCGAACTGATGGTGATGGCTGCAGCGCCGCTCGGGGCCGAATGAAGGGTTGAAGGGCTTCGATGTGTGCCCATTTTGGAGGAGTTCGGACTCCTGAAGAGGAAGCTCGAAAGGAGTTCGACTTTCGTAGGCGTCTGGCTGGAGGTGCGTGGCTAAGACTCGACCGCTGGGGAGTTCGATAGGAGCTCGGTCAGTGAGAAGTCCGACCCCTAAAGAAATCCGATCAGAGAGAAAGCTTGGAGGGAGTTCGGCTCTCGCAGGCGCCTGGCTGTAACGACGTAGAGAGAGTTCGGCTCTTGCGGGAGTCTGACTGAAGCTCGACGGTTGAGTTCGGCTAGAGCCCGGCTGCTGGAAGTTCAAGGAGCTCGGTCGCTAAGTAGCTCGACCGGCTGAAGGATTCGGTCCGGACGCTGGAAGTCTGAAGGAGCTTGGCAGCTGAGGAGTCCGAAGGAGCTTGACCGCTAAGTAGCTCGGCCGGCTGAAGGAGTTCGGTCCGGACGCTGAGAGTTCGAAGGAGCTCGACCGCTAAGTAGCTCGGTCGTCGGCTGAAGGAGTTCGGTCCGAACGTTGGGAGTCCGAAGGAGCTCGGCCGCTAAGTAGTTCGGCTGGCTGAATGGGTTCGAAGAAGCTCGGCCGCTGGGGGTTCGGCTAAAGCCCGACTGCTGGGCGTCCAAGGAGCTCGACCGCTAAGTAGTTCAATCGGCTGTAAGGGTTTGGCTAAGACCAGTCTGCTGAAGCTCTTCCGCGGATACTGGTTGTATTAGGCCGAGCATCGAACTAGACTTCGACAGGAGCGGGGTTTATCCCCAACACTAGCCCCCCACTCCCGAGTTCGAAACTCGAAGGAAAAGAGTGCAGAAAAGGCGACTGCCGAAGTCTTCTTCTGAGCCCCGTACTAGTCCAGGTCGAAGCTCGGGGGAGATCTCATCTCCAGCTAAAGTTGATATTGAAGTTGAAGCCCGAAAAAAATCCCATCTCCAACCGAGGTTGAGGGAGGCTTCGTTCGCTGCGATCAAAGTCGGAGGTTGAGCTCCTCGGGGGCGATATTGTCTCCAGCAGCTGAGGTTAATATGGGTGCTCGGGAGAGATCCTATCTCTAGCCGAGGTCGAAGTCAAAGCTCTCCAACCGAGGTTGACACGGTCGCTCGGGAGAGATCCTATCTCTTTTGGTCGAGGTTGATGCGGGCGCTCACGTTAGGACGAGATTATCTCCGATCTTATCTCTGGCCGAGGTTGTCTCGACCGCTCAAGAGAGATCTTCTCTGACCGAGGTTGACATGGTCGCTCGGAAGAGATCGTATCTCTTTTGGCCGAGGTTGATGCGGGCGCTCGCGTTAGGATGAGGTTCTCCTCCTATTTCCTAACGGGCCATGGGGGCACATTCGGACCGTCGTCCGTCTCCCCCCATCTCGTCTAAGGTGAATGAGGCCTTCGACTTTGCTCGCGTTAGGACGAAGTTCTCCTCCTGTTCCTAACGGGCTGTGGGGGCACATGCGGACCGTCGTCCGAGCCTCTCCCCCTATCTCGTCTAAGGTGAACGAGGTCTTCGACTTTGCTCGGCGTTAAAATGAGGTCCTCCTCCTCCTAACGGGCTGTGGAGGCACATACGGACCGTCGTCTGAGCCTCTCCTCCCATCTCGTTCTTTGTGAACGAGGCCTTCGACTTTGCTCGCGTTAGGACGAGGTTCTCCTCTTGTTCCTAACGGATTGTGGGGGCACATGCAGAATTGTCGTCCGAGCCTCTCCCCCATCTCGTCTAAGATGAATGAGGCCTTCGACTTTGCTCATGTTAGGACAAGGTCCTCCTACTCCTAACGGGCTGTGGGGGCACATGCGGACCATCGTCCGAGCCTCTTCCTCCATCTCATCCTTTGTGAACGAGGCTTTCGACTTTGCTCGTATTAGGACGAGGTTCTCCTCCTGCTCCTAACGGGCTGTGGGGGCACATGCGAACCATCGTCCGAGCCTCTCCCTCCATCTCGTCCTTTGTGAACGAGGCCTTCGACTTTGCTCGTGATAGGACGAGGTTCTCCTCCTGTTCCTAATGGACTGTGGGGGCACATACGGACCGTTGTCCGAGCCTCTCCTCCTATCTCGTTTAAGGTGAACGAGGCCTTCGACTTTGCTCGCATTAGGACGAGGTCCTCCTCCTGCTCCTAACGGGCTGTGGGGGCACATGCGGACCGTCGTCCGAGCCTCTCCCCCCATCTCATCCTTTGTGAACGAGGCCTTCGACTTTGCTCGCGTTAGGACGAGATTCTCCTCCTGCTCCTAACGGACTGTGGGGGCACATGCGGACCGTCGTCCGTGCCTCTCCCCCCATCTCGTCCTTTGTGAACGAGGCCTTCGACTTTGGGAAGATTTTATTTTCCACGGCCGAGGTTGACCTAGGGGAGACCTTATCTCCTGCAGTCGAGGTTTAGAGATTTTTGACTTACTTGCATTAGGACGAGGTTCTCCTCCTGTTCCTAACGGACCACTTTCGCTCATTTCTTTTCTGCCATCACGTAATCCTTGTATCAGAAATCAATAATGTAGAGCGAAGGAGTTTTTAAAGAAAGTCTACTGATAATACATCTTTAGGTTCTCTGTGTTCCAAGGTCGGGGAAGTACTATCCCTCCGAGTTTCTTCAAATGATAAGTTTCGGATCGGATGACCTCCATCACCTCATACGGATCTTCCCAGTTTGGGGCGAGCTTCTCTTGACTTTGAGACCGAGCGACAGCGGCTCACCGGAGTACTAAGTCTCCCACTCTGAACGTCTTGTTTTTAACCCTGGAGTTGTAGTACCGAGCCACCTTTCGTTTGTAGGCTGCCATCCGGACGCGGGCTTCCTTCCTTTTTTCTTCCAGAAGATCGAGATTGACTCTGAGGTCCTAGGGGTTGTGCCGCTCGTTGAAGCCCACAACTCGTGCAGATGGGAGCTTGAGCTCGATCGGGATAACTGTCTCAGTACCGAAGGCCAAGGCGAAGGATGTTTCTCCAGTCGGCACCCTCTAAGTAGTTCGATATGCCCAGAGGACATGGTAGAGTTCGTCCACCCAGGCTCCTTTTGCCCTATCGAGCCTCGCTTTGATTCCTTGCAGCAGGGTCCGGTTGGTTATCTCAGCTTCTCCATTCGCCTGCGGGTGAGCTACCAATGTGAAGCGGTGGAAGATGTTTAGTCCTTCGCAGAACTCGATGAACCTTGCCCCAGCGAACTGTCGCCCATTGTCGATTATGAGGGTTTGGGGTAGGCCGAACCGACAGACTAGTGACTTCCAGACGAAGTCCTGCATCTTGGCCCCGTTAATCTTCGCGAGTGGTTCGGCTTCGACCCACTTAGTGAAGTAGTCGATCGCGACCAGGAGGAACTTTCGCTGCCCAGACGCCGTTGGAAAGGGGTCAAGTATATCCATTCCCCACTGCATAAATAGCTAGGGTGAGCTGAGCGGAGTGAGTTTGGATGTCGGCTGCCTCTGTACGCTAGCATTCTTCTGACAACGGTCGCACCTCTTTACGTATTCCACGAAATCGCGAAACGAGGTCGGCCAGTAGTACCCCTATCGGAGTAGTTTTTGCGACAAAGACCTGGCTCCCACGTGACTTCCGCAGAGTCCTTCGTGCACATCCCATAGCGCGAGGTTGGCCTCCTAAGGTCGGAGATATCTTAGCAATGGGAGGGAGTATGGCCTCTTATACAACCTGCCTTCGTATAAGACGTAGTGGGAGGCCCGATTCCTAAGCTTCCGAGCTTCTTTTCGATCGCGGGGAAGGACCCCCTCTTTAAGGTAGGCGATCAATGGGTCGATCCAGCTGGACTCGAATTCTGTCTGTAGGATGGCCTGAGATTCCTCTGTGGTCGGGCACTTCAAAGTTTCCAAAAATACTTCTTTGGGCAGTTCGGTCGGGGTTGAAGCGGCCAACTTGGAGAGAAGATCGGCTCTTGTATTTTCTGCCCTCGGAATGTGCTGAATGCCAAAACTATCGAAGACCGGGATCAAATTCTTCACTTTCCCGAGGTACCTCGCCATGCTTTCCTCCCATGCCTCGTAGCCGCCGCCAACTTGATCAACCACCAGCTGAGAATCGCTGTAGACTTGAAGCCGATCTACTTTTAATTCCCTTGCTATCTTTAATCCGACGATTAGCGCTTCATATTCGGCCCCATTGTTGGTCGTGGGAAACTCGAGAAGTAGCGCGTACTCGACGACAACTTCCTCGGGGCTGACCAAGACCAACCCCGCACCAGCTCCAACGGAGTTGAATGAACCATCCACGTGCAGAGCCCAGAAACCTTCAGGGAGGTTGGCGCTCTCTTCGGGGAGGTTCGACTGCGACACCTCGGCTTCGTCGAAGTTCGGCCTCGCTCTGGTGCCGATCCCGCTCGATTCAAGCTCGACTTCAACTGGAATGGTGCATTCTAGCACAAAATCCGCCAATATCTGAGCCTTGATCGATGGTCTGGGCCGGTAGTTGATGTCGAACTTTGTGAGCTCGATTGCCCATTTTGCGATTCTTCCGAAAGCGTCTGCTCGATGAAGGACTGCTCTTATTGGTTGGTCCATGAGGACCATTATGGTGTGCTCCTGAAAGTAAGGTCGGAACCTTCTGGCAGCAATTAGAAGACAGTAAGTTAGTTTTTCTAACCTAGAGTACCTGGTCTCCGCGTCCCTCAGGACTCGGTTTACGTAGTAGATCGGTCGCTGCGTCTTTGCTTCTTCCCTAACCAGGATTGCCGCCAGGGCCACCGGGGAGACAGCTAAATACAGGAATAATTCTTCTCCGGGTTCGGGCTTTGCCAGCAGCGGGGGCGTGCCGAGGTAGTTTTTGAGCTCCTCGAATGCCTGTTGGCACTCCGCCATCCAGTAGAAGTCCTTCGATCGCCTGAGAACCTCGAAGAAGGGCATGCATCGTTCGGCCGACCTTGAGACGAAGCGATTTAGGAATGCCACCTTCTCGGTCAGGAGGGATGCCACCTTCCCGGTCAGGCGCTGAACTTCCTTGATCGTCTTTGGAATGATCATTTTGAATGGCTCGAATTTTCTGGGGGTTTGCCTCGATTCCGCATCTCGACACCATGAACCCGAGAAATTTTTCGAGGGTCACACCAAAGACGCATTTGGTTGGGTTCAGCTTCATCTTGTGCTTCCTGAGGCATCAAAGGTCTCTTCAAGGTTGGCCAAGTGGTCTATTGAAGCTCGACTTTTGACGAGCATATCATCTACGTACACCTCCATGTTGCGGCCGATCTGCTCCTTGAAGATCTTATTAACCAAATGCTGGTATGTTGCCCCTGCATTCTTGAGTCCAAAAGGCATGACCCTGTAGCAATAAAGACCTCGATCAGTAATGAAGGCAGTCTTCTCTTCATCCTCGGGCGCCATGCGTATCTGGTTGTAACCAGAAAAGGCATCCATGAAGGTGAGGAGCTCATGGCCCGAGGTTGCGTCCACCAGCTGGTCGATCCTAGGTAGGGGGTAGCTGTCCTTCGGATAGGCCTTATTCAGCTTCTTGAAATCGACGCACATCCTCCATTTATTATTTGCTTTCTTGACGAGAACCACGTTTGAGACCCAGGTCAGATAGTTAACCTCCCGGATGAGTCCGACTTTGAGGAGCTTGTTTACTTCTTCGGCGATCGCTTTCTACCTCTCTGGGGCGTGGTGGCGCATCTTTTCTCTTATCGGCCGGTGCCTCGGATCGACGGCCAGCCAATATTCCATGACCTCGGTGTCGATCTTCGGCATATCCACTAGGGTCCAGGCGAAGACGTCCACGTTTCTTCTGAGGAAAGCGACGAGCTGCTCCTGAACCTCGGCCGCTAAGTTGGAGCCGATCTACACCACGTGTTCTGAGTTTTCGTCATTCAAGGGCACAGAGACGAGGTCCTCCGCAGGCTCGCCCCACTCCTCAGTGAGGTCGTCGCGGACGTCCAGTCCGTCAATAAGATAAGGGTCGGGCTGATCTCCCTTATGTAGGGCGATCGAGTAGCAATACCTCGTCAGAGCCTGGTCTCCTCTGACTTCTCCGACCTCATGACTCATCGGAAACTTCATCTTCAAATAATAGATTGACATTACCGCCCGGAGTGCATTTAGACCAGGTCAGCCAAGGATCGTGTTATAGGCGGACGGGGTCCTTACGACTAGAAAGTCGACCCGCGCCTTGGCCAGCTTCGGGCGTTGCCCTACCGCTACGGTCAATGTTATTATGCCTTCGACTGGTACGGCATTGCCAGCGAACCCTACCGGCAGGAAATTCATAGGCCCCAAGCAATCGTCGGGCAGGAACATTTTTGAGAAGGCATCGTAAAACAACACATCGATCGAGCTTCCATTATCTACCAAAACGCGGCGTATATCGTAGTCAGCAATGTTCAAAGAAATTACAACCGCGTCATTGTGTGGGAATTGGATCCCCTGACCGTCCGCCTCGGTGAAGGTCACGGGTTCCATGGTCCTCCGCCTCTTCATCGGTCCCTCGGGTCCGGTGGCCTCCCCTTGCTGAAGTCCCCCCGAGATAGTATTGATGACGCCAAGGGGCAGCCGATCTTCCTTCTCCTCAGGCCGTCTTCGCAGAAATCGGCTAAGTCTGCCTCGCTTGATGAGCTCTTCGATCTCGTCCTGGAGTTGGATGCACTCCTCAGTGTCATGACCGTGGTCGCGATGGTAAAGGCAGAACTTGTTGGGATTGCGCTTGCTAGGATGGAAACGCATTCTCTTCGATCTTGGAAGTCGCTCTCAGATCTCCATCAGTACTTGAGTCTTCGGGGCGTTAAGGGGGGCGTAGTTGTGAAATCGTCGTCGTCAGGAAGAACTTCGGTGCTGGGGGAACCTCGGCGCGCCCTTCCATCGGGGCTTCTCTGCCTCTGAGCCTAAGGGGGAGTTCGGGTTCGCCCGCGACCAGGGGGAGTCCGAAAATGCGGTCGAGCTTCAGTCCGCTTTCTTTCTTTGGCGGGCCTACCTGGCCCACTGATTCGCCGCTTGCCGCTGGCTTCGTCATCCTTAGCCTCGAAGGCCTCCTTTGCCCGGGCATAACTTTCGGCCCAAGCAAGCATGTCGGCAAAATTCCTGGGATACTTCTTTTTCAGGGAGAACAATAAGTCGTTCTTCTGAAGACCGCCCTTGAGAGCGGTCATGGTGACTGACTGATCCAGGTTCCGAACCTCCAGTGCGGCAATATTAAATCGGATGACGTAAGCCCGGATGGGTTTCCCCCTTCTGCCTGATGGCCATTAAGGAATCCGAACCTCGGCATGGACGCCGACTACTGACGAAGTGGACCGCGAACTGTTGACTCATCTGATCAAATGATAAGATGGTACTCGGCTTGAGCGTCGAGTACCAGTTCCTGGTGGCCCCTTTAAGGGTAGAGGGGAAAGCCCGGCATAGGATAGCGTCTGGCGCGCCATAGAGCAACATCGTTATCCGAAAGGCTTCCAAGTGGTCGACCGAATCGGTGGTCCCATCATAGCTCTCGAACTGCGGGAGCTTGAAGTTTGGAGGGACCGATTCCTGCATGATTTTCTGTGAAAAAGGAGGGTCAGTGCAGATGTCATTACCGCATGAGAAGGGAGTGTGACGAAGTTCTTTGATTTGTCAGCTCATTTCTAAGAGCCTCTGATCCAGGATATCTTCGCGGTATCTGATCTCCAAGGTTTTCTTGCAGAATGAGTGCGAAGCTTCACCCTGAGTCGAGCCGCGGTCTGAGCAGAGGCTCTCCCTCCGTTGCCTTCCTCTTTCGGGGATTGGAGGTCGGGTAGCCCATGTCGGTCGCCCCTGGACTGGACCACATGGCTCTGGAGAATCCCGCATTGGTTGAGCTGGTACTGGGGCCTGCTGGTGCATGGCCTGCACCGCCTGCACTACCTCCGTGAGACCACGAACCTGCTAGATGAGTAGGTTGAACTGCTCCGCATCCACCGCGGCTACAGAGTGAGCCTGGGTCACCGGGGCTGGAGCGAGAGCGGACGGATCCAAATGGAATCGGATCGCGGAGGCCGCCGATCGCCGGGTCGAGGCTCTCCTGGGGCCCATTTTTTTTGGAAAGAAATTCTAAAGAGGAAGAAGAGAGATCTCTAGAGTGGGAAGAGAGAAATCGCTGTCGAGCACTTCTTTAAGAACAAGAAAACCTCGGAGGTTCGGGCCCTTCCTCTAGCGCCAATCTATTGACGCAGAATCTGATCGTCGTCGGAATCTGCTGGAGTGGAGGCCGATGAGGTCGCCACCGAGGACCTGCAAAATAAAGTCCCGTGCGGAGCCGGTGGGGGGTGGCTCCGGTAGGACCCTCCGACGATCAAGTCAGCTCTGGCCAACAAGAATGGAGTGCTCGAAAATGAGTTTCGGAGCTTGGAGAAGAAGAGGAGAGCTTAGAGATCAGAGATATTAGCATATCTGGAGGGTCCTTTTTATAGCGAAGCTTGATGATGACAGCTGTAGCCATGTGCTGGCGGGCTGCTCGAGATCCGACGGAGTCAGTCTCACGGAAAGATACCGTCTGCAGCGGATTGATGGTGACAGCCATCGCCGCTTGATAGCGGATCGCTGTCGCTTGCAGAGGACTGATGGTGATGGCTGCAGCGCCGCTCAGGGCCGAATGAAGGATTGAAGGGCTTCAACGTGTATCCATTTTGGAGGAGTTCGAACTCCTGAAGAGGAAGCTTGGAAGGAGTTCGGCTCCCGTAGGCGTCTGGCTGGAGGTGCGCGGCTAAGGCTCGACTGCTGGGGAGTTCATTAGGAGCTCGATCAGTGAGAAGTCCGGCCCCTAAAGAAATCTGACCGGAGAGAAAGCTTGGAGGGAGTTCGGCTCCCGCAGGCGCCTGGCTATAACGACGCGGAGAGAGTTCGGCTCTTGCGAGAGTCTGACTGAAGCTCGACGGTTGAGTTCGACTAGAGCCCGACTGCTGGAAGTTCAAGGAGCTCGGCCGCTAAGTAGCTCGGCCAACTGAAGGGGTTCGATCCGGACGCTGGGAATCTGAAGGAGCTCGGCAACTGAGGAGTCCGAAGGAGCTCGGCCGCTAAGTAGCTCGACCGACTGAAGGGGTTCGGTCCGGACGCTGGGAGTCCGAAGGAGCTCGACCGCTAAGTAGGTCGGCCGGCTGAAGGAGTTCGGTCCGGACGCTGGGAGTCCGAAGGAGCTCGATGGCTGAGGAGTTCGAAGGAGCTCGATCGCTAAGTAGTTCGATCGGCTGTAAGGGTTTGGCTAAGACCCGTCTGCTGAAGCTCTTCCGTGGCTACTGGTTGCATTAGGCCGAGCATCGAACTAGACTTCGGTGGAAGCAGGGTTTATCCCCAACAGCACCCATTTCACCAAAATACCCTGAAGGTCAACAACCGTGAAGACCTCTTGGATCAAAAGCTCTTAGAAATGAGCCGACGGATCGAAGAGCTTCATCACACTTCCTCACGCAGTAATCACATTTGTACTAACCCTCCTTTTTTGTAGAAAATTATGCAGGAACCGATCCCACCAAACTTCAAGCTTCCGTAGTTTGAGAGTTACGATGGGACCATCGATCCGATCGACCACCTGGAGGCCTTCTGGACGATGATGTTGCTCTACGGCGCGTCAGACGCTATTTTATGCCGGGCTTTCCCCTCCACCCTCAAGGGAGTTGCAAGAAACTGGTACTCGATGCTGAAGCCGAATACCATCTCATCATTTGGTCAGATGAGCCACCAGTTCGCAGCCCACTTCATCAGCAACCGACAACCGCGCCGAGGTTCAGACTTCCTGCTGACTATCAAACAGAGGAAGGAGGAATCCATCAGGGCTTACGTTATCCGGTTTAATGCTGCCGCATTAGAGGTCCGAAACTTGGACTAATCAGTCGCAATGGCTGCTCTCAAGGACAGCCTCCAAAAGAATGATTTGCTGTTCTCCCTGAAAAAAAAAGTATCTCAGAAACTTTACTGACATGCTAGCTCGAGCTGAAGGATATGCCCGGGCTAAAGAAGCCCTCAAGGCCAAGGACAATGAAGCTCATGGTGAGTGGCGAATCGGCGGGCTTGTTGGGAGGCCGAGACCCCTCTCCAGGTCCGGAGGCAGGGAAGCCCCGATAGAAGGGCGCATCGAGGTTCTCTCCAACAAAGATTTCACAACTACGGCCCCCCCTTAATGCCCCGAAAACCCAAGTGCTGATGGAGATCAGGAAACGACTTTCGAGACTGGAGAGGATGCATTCCCATCCCAGCAAGCGCAATCCCAACAAGTTTTGCCTTTATCATCGTGACCATGATCACGACACCGAGGAGTGCATCCAACTTCAGGACGAGTTTGAAGAGCTCGTCAGGCGAGGCAGACTTGGCCAATTCCTACGGAAACGGCCTGTAGGACGGGAAGATCGGCCGAGGGCATTACCATGGTCTAAACCGCCGAAGGAGGAGGACTAACAAGAAGATCGACCACCACTCGGCATCATTAATACCATCTCGAGGGGACTTCGGTAAGGTGAGGCCAGTGGATCCATAGGATCGGTCAAGAGATGGAGGACCGAGAAACCCATAACTTTTATCGAGGCAGATGCCCAGGGGGTCCAGTTTTCGCACAATGATGCGGTTGTAATCTCTCTGAATATTGCCGACTATGATGTACGCCGTATTTTAGTGGATAATGAAAGTTTGGTCGACGTATTATTTTACGATGCCTTCTCGAAAATATCCTTATCCGATGATCGTCTGGAGCCTATGAACTCCCCACTGATAGGATTCACTGACAATGCCGTACCAGTTGAGGGTATAATAACTTTAGCTGTGACTGCAGGACAACGTCCGAAACTGGCTAAGACGTAGGTCAATTTTTTGGTCGTAAGGATCCCGTCCGTTTACAATGCTATCCTCGACCGACCTGATCTGAATGCACTTCAGGCGGTGGTATCAACCTATTATTTGAAAGTGAAGTTTCCGACAAGTCACGGGATCGGAGAGGTCAGGGGAGATCAGATTCTGACGAGGCACTGCTACTCAATCGTTCTACGTAAGGAAGAGCGGTCCGACCCTTACCTTGTTGACGGACTAGATGTCCACGACGACCTTGCTGGGAAGTGGGGCGAGCCTATGGAGGACCTCATCTCTGTACCCCTAAATGATGGGAACGTGGAGCACGCGGTGCAGATTGGCTCCAAATTGATAGGCAAGGTTCGGGAGCAACTCGTTGCCTTCCTCAGAAGAAATGCGAACGTCTTCACTTGGACCCCAACGGACATGCCGGGGATCGACCCCGAGGTCATGGAACATCGGCTAGCCATTGATTCGAGGCATCGACCGATAAAAAAAAGATGTGCCACCACGCTCCGGAGAGGCAGCAAGTAATCGTCGAAAAAGTAGATAAGCTCCTCAAAGCCGGTTTCATCTGGAAGGTTAATTACCCGATCTGAATCTCAAACGTGGTTCTCGTCAAAAAGACGAACAACAAGTGGAGGATGCGCATTGACTTCAAAAAGCTGAATAAGACCTGTCCGAAAGATAGCTATCCTCTACCCAGGATTGATCAACTGATGGATGCGACCTCGGACCACGAGCTTCTCACCTTCATGGACGCCTTCTCTGGTTATAACCAGATACGGATGGTACCTGAGGACGAGGAGAAGATCACTTTCATTACTGACCGTGGTCTTTATTGTTACAAGATCATGCCCTTCGGACTCAAAAATGCAGGGCAACGTACCAATGCTTGATCAATAAGATCTTCAAGGAGCAGATCGACCTAATATGAAGGTGTACGTGGATGACATGCTTGTCAAAAGCTGAGCTTCAACAGACCACTTCGTTGATCTGGAAGAGACTTTCGGCGCACTTAGAAAGCACAAGATGAAACTGAATCCGACCAAGTGCGCCTTTGGCATGACCTGCAGGAAGTTTTTGGGGTTCATGGTGTCGAGACGTGGGATTGAAGCAAACCCCAAGAAAATCAAAGCCATTCAGAAGATGATCGCTCCAAAAATGATCAAAGAAGTTCAGCATCTGATTAAAAAGGTGGCATCCCTAAATCGCTTTGTCTTAAGATCGATCGAACGATGTGTGCCCTTCTTTCAAGTTCTCAAGCAACCAAAGAACTTCTACTGGACGACGGAGTACCAACAGGCATTCGAGGAGCTTAAAAACTATCTCGGCTCACCTCCACTACTGGCAAAGCCCGAACTCGGAGAGAAATTATTTCTGTACCTAGCTGTCTCCCCGATGGCCCTGGCGACAGTCCTGGTCAAGAAAGAAGCGAAGATGCAGCGACCGATCTACTACGTGAGCCGGGTCCTAAGGGATGCGGAGATCAAGTACTCTAGGTTAGAAAAACTAACTTACTCTCTTCTAATTGCTGCCAAGAGACTCCAACCTTATTTTCAGAAGTACACCATAACGGTCCTCATGAACCAACCAATAAAAGCAGTCCTTCATCGAACAGACGCTTTCAGAAGAATTGCAAAATGGACAATCAAGCTCACAGAGTTTGACATCAACTACTAACCCTGGCCATCGATCAAGACCCAGATACTGGCAGATTTCGTGTTAGAGTGCACCATTCCTATCGAAGCCGAGCTAGAACAGAACGAGATCGGCGCCCTGCTATCGCAGTCGATCCCCCCAAGGAAAGTGCCAACCTTTTCGAAGGCTTTTGGGATCTGCACGTGGATGGTTCATCCCACTCCACTGGAGCTGGTGCGGGGCTGATTCTGATCAGCCCCGAGGGAATCATCGTCGAGTGCGCACTACGCTTCAAATTTTCTGTAACTAACAATGGGGCCAAATATGAAGCACTGATCGTCGGATTAAGAATAGCAAAGAAATTAAAAGTGGATCGGCTTCAAGTCTACAGTGATTTCCAGCTGGTGGTTGGCCAAGTTAATGGCAGCTATGAGGCGCGGGAGGAAAGTATGGTCACATACCTCGGAAAAGTGAAGGACTTGATTCTGGCCTTCGGCAGCTTCGACATTCGATAGATTTCGAGGGCCGAAGATGCAAGAGCCGATCTTCTCTCGAAGTTGGCCACTTCGGCCCCATTCGAACTGCCCAAAGAAGTATTTTTGGAGACTCTGAAGTGCCCAAGTCTGAAGGAATCTCAGATCGTCCTGCAGACGGAGTTTGAGCCAAGCTAGATTGACCCGTTGATCGCCTACCTTAAAGAGAGAGTCCTTCCTAATGACCCGAAAGAAGCTTGAAAACTCAGGAATCAAGCCTCCCGGTACGTCCTGTACGAGGGAGGCTGTATAAGAGGTCGTACTCACTTCTGCTGTTAAGATATCTCCAACCTTCAAAGGCCGACCTCGCATTGTGGGAGGTGCATAAAGAACTTTGCGGAAGTCATATAGGGGCCAAGTCTCTATCGCAAAAACTATTTCGGCAAGAATACTACTGGCCGATATTGTTTCACGATTCCATGAAGTATGTCAAGAAATGCGACCGCTGTCAGAGAACACAAACATACAGAGGCAGCCCGCCTTTGAGCTTACTCCGCTAAGTACACTTTGGCCATTTGCACAATGGGGAATGGACATACTTGATCCTTTTCCAATGGCGTCCGGACAGTGGAAGTTTCTCTTAGTCGCAATCGATTATTTCACCAAGTGGATCGAAGCCGAACCACTAGCCAAGATTACCAAGGTCAAGGTATAGGATTTCGTCTGGAAGTCGATAGTCTGCCAGTTTGGTCTACCCTGAATTCTCATAATCGATAACGGGCAACAGTTCGCTGGGGTGAGGTTCGCAGAGTTCTGTGAAAATCTAAACATCTCCCACCACTTCACATCGGTAGCTCACCCACAGGCCAATGGAGAGGCCGAAGTGACCAACCGAACTCTGCTGCAGGACATCAAGATGAGGCTCGACAGAGCAAAAGGGACCTGGGTGGATGAACTCTACCACGTCCTCTAGGCGTACCAAACCATGCAAAGGCTGCCAACTGGGGAAACTCCATTTGCTTGGCTTTTGGCACTGAGGCGGTTATCCCAATTAAACTTAAGCTTCCATCAGCATGGGTCGTGGCTTTCAACGAGCAGCACAATCTCCTGGACCTCAGAGTCGATCTCGACCTACTGGAAGAGAAGAGGGAGGAAGCCCACATCCGGATGGCGGCCTACAGACGAAAAGTGGCCCAGTACTACAACTCCAGAGTTAGAGGTAAGACATTCAGAGCGGTGGACCTAGTGCTTCGATGAGTTACCGTCTTCCAGCCTCAGAGTCAGGGGAAGCTCGCTCCAAATTGGAAAGGCCCGTATGAAGTGGTGGAGGTCGTCCGACCCAGAACTTATCGCCTAAAGAAACTTAGAGGAATGATGCTTCCACGATCTTGAAACTCAGAAAATCTGAGAATATATTATCAGTAATTTTTCTTCAATAAAACTTCTTTGTTTTAGCATTATTATTTTCTAGTGCAAGAATTACATGATGACAGGAAAGAAACAAGCGAAAGTAGCCCGTTAGGAATAGGAGAGAAACTTCGTCCTAACGCGAGCAAAGTCGAAGGCCTCATTCACTTTAGACGAGATGGAGGAAGAGGCCTCGATAACGGCCCTTATATGCCCCCACAGCCCATTTGGAACAGGAGGAGAATCTCGTCCTAATGCGAGCAAGGTCGAAGGCTCGTTCACTTTAGACGAGATGGAGGAAGAGGCCCCGACAATGGCCCTTATGTGCCCCCACAGTCCGTTAGAAACAGGAGGAGAACCTCATTCTAATGCGAGCAAGATCGAAGGCCTCATTCACTTTAGACAAGATGGAAGGAGAGGCCCCGACAATGGCCCTTATATGTCCTCACAGCTCGTTAGAAACAGGAGAAGAACCTCATCCTAACGCGAGCAAGGTCGAAGGCCTCGTTCACTTTAGACGAGATGGAGGGAGAGGCTCCGACAACGGCCCTTATGTGCCCCCACAGCTCATCAGGAACAGGAGGAGAACCTCATCCTAACGCGAGCAAGGTCGAAGGCCACGTTCACTCTAAACGAGATGGAGGAAAAGACCCTGACAACGGCCTTATATGCTCCCACAGCCCATTAGAAACAGAAGGAGAACCTTGTCCCAATATGAGCAAAGTCGAAGGCCTCGTTCACTCTAGACGAGATGGAGGGAGAGGCCCCTAACAACGGCCCTTATATGCCCCCACAGTTCGTTAGAACAGGAGGAGAACCTCATCCTAACGCGAGCAAAGTCAAAGGCCTCATTTATTTTAGACGAGATGGGGGGAGGGGCCCTGACAATGGTCTTTATGTGCCTCCATAGCCCGTCAGAAATAGGAGGAGAACCTCATCCTAACGCAAGCAAGATCAAAGGCCTCGTTCACTTTAGACGAGATGGGGGAGAGGCCCTGACAACGGTTCTTATGTACCCCTACAACCCGTTAGGAACAGGAGGAGAACCTCATCCTAATGTGAGCAAAATTGAAGGCCTCGTTCATTTTAGATGAGATGGAGGGAGAGATCCTGACAACGACCCTTATGTACCCCCACAGCCCGTTAGTAATAAGAGGAAAACCTCATCCTAACGTGAGCAAAGTCGAAGATCAGACCTCAAAGTCTACGTCAACCTCGGCTAGAGATAAGATCTCTTCCGAGCGACCGGGATAACCTCGACTAGAGATAAGATCTCTCTCGAGCGCCCGTGACAACCTCGGCTAGAGATAAGATCTCTCCCGAGCGATCGGAACAATCTCGGCTAGAGATAAGATCTCTTTCGGACGATCGCGACAACCTTGGCCAGAGATAAGATCTCTCTCAAGCGTCCGCGTCAACCTCGACCAGAGATAAGATTCCTTCCGAGCGATCATGATAACCTCAGCTAGAGATAAGATCTCTCTCGAGCGACCAAGTCAACCTCGACTGTAGAAGATAAGATCTCCCCCGAGCTTCAACCTCAGCTGTAGGAGATAAGATCTTCTTCGAGTTAGCCTCGACTGCTGGAGACAATATCGCCCCCGAGGAGCTCAACCTCCGACCTCGACCGTAGGAGACGAGATCTACTTCAACCTCGGTTGGAGATGAGATCTCCTTCGAGCTTTAATCTGAATCGGCACAGAGCTCAGAAGAGGACTTCGACAGTCATCTTTTCTGCACTCCCTTTCTTTGAGTTTTGAACTCGAAAGTGGGGGGACTTCTATTGGGGATAAACTCCGCTTCTGTCGAAGTCCAATTCGATGCTCAGCCTAATGCAACCGGTAGCCATGGAAGAGCTTCAGCGGACGGATCTTAGCCGAACTCCTTCAGCCGATCGAACTTTTCAGCGGTCGATCTCCTACCGAACTCCCCAGCAGTCGAGTCCTAGCCGAACTCCCCAATGGTCAAGTCTTTGCCGAACTCCTTCAGCCGGTCGAACTCCTCAGCGGTCAAGCTCTAGTCAAACTTCTTAGCGGTCGACTTTCGGTCGGACTTCCATGAGAGCCAAACTCAGTTGGGCTCCCACGAGAGCCGGACTTCCTCCGCGCTCCTCCAGCTGGGCGCCTACAGAAGCCAGACTTTTGCCGAACTTCTCCTTCGATCGAACTTCCCTCGGATGATCCCCTTCAGACGTATCCCCCTTAGGAGTCCGAGCTCCCCTGAAATAGATATATGTCGAGGTTCTTCCCCTACGGCTGTTGAACCTCGACGGTATGGTCGCCACTACCAGTCTAACGGCACCTTTCCCTCCATAATGAGCCCCACGCGGTCAACGATCGGACGATATGGCCACCACTACTGGCGACACCACTCTCTCCGTAACCAGCCTCATACGGCCCACAATCCGTCAGTATGGCTGTTACTATCCGCCTGACGATGCCTTCCTCTCCGTACCAAACTTCATGCTGCCCCGAGCGGTCCATGATCAGACGGTATGGCCATCACCATCGATCCGCTACAAGCTCCGCCTATAAAGAGACCCTCCAGATACGTTTTCCAAAAGCTCTAAGCTCTCCTCTCCTCCTCTAAACTCTGTCGAACTCATTCCTGAGCACTCCATTTCTGTTGGCCAGAAGAGCTGACTTGACCGTCGGAGGATCTTGTCGGAGCCACCCCCACCGACTTCGGACGAAACTTTATTTTGCAGGTTACCGATGGCGACCTCATTCTCCTCCACTCCAGCTCGATCTGGCGTCAATCAGATTCTGCACCAACAACAGCTAAATCTTTATTTCTTGCAATGCTGGAATGTCATTTTCGATTAAGAGAATTTCATCCACAGACAACACAAGAAATAACACTACAGAATATTTTGCCCACTTATTAATGCAGGGTTTATCTTTGTTCATAACAAAGACATATGTTCAAAATATATGTTCTAAAATTGAGATAATAGCCAAACGGGCTTTACAGGTCTTTACCCTTCCATCAGTGCTACTCTGATCCTTTTGAAAATTCATTCACACCTAATGGATTTTATTTCTTCAGGTGAGTCAACTAGTATCTATACACTATTGATTTTCATGGACTTCAATTTGGGTCATGTAGCTCTAAGCCACTTTTCAGAGTCAAGTCACTACATTGTATCCCTATAGGTGATCGGATCCTTATTGTTCTCATCAAGCTCAATAGGATTGTCTTCCCGAACCTACATACTAAAGTATTGGTCTGGTTAACGCGATACTCTATCGGATCTCCTTAAAGGTGAAACTTTAATGGGCTTCGGATTTGATCTGATCAAATCCGATTCTATAGGTTTACTAGATTACGTCGATTTTTTCTACCAATCAAACTTTTATAAATTCAACTTGATAGGCATCAGTTCCTTCTCTAAGAAACTCCTTTCCAAAAAGGAATGTCCTACTACTGATGAATATCTTATGTTCTTTAACATAATAGAATTAATAACCCTTAAATACTTATTGGACTAGGATCCAAATTTATCTATGTGCAAATCTTTGACATAGGTCGATCAACCCCAAAATCCGAAGGTGAAAGAGTCTAGGTCTATGCCTGATCCATATCTCATATGGAGTCTTTGCGATAAATTTACTCAAAATATTTTCAGAGTAAAATAAGTAGTCACAAGAGCATAATCATGAAGCAGACAGATAAGTAAATCCTATCATGGATTGAACCAAGTCTAACAAAGTTTAATTTTCTCCTTTCAGATACACTATGTTCCGAAAAGAAATCTACTGAGAGAGAATCCAATTCTCTCCTAGATATATCACAAACTCACTGGATAAGTATTCGCCTCCTCGATCTGATCGAAGAGTTTTAATACCTTATCCAGTTTATTTTTCTATTTCATTATTAAATTATTTGAATATTTTAAATGATTTAGGCCAGACGCACCAATGCCTAGATAGGTCATCTGTAATGATATATTAATATCTTTCTTTGACACTTAAGTTCACAAGTCCACATACATCACTATGTATGAGACTTAGAACTTTATCGACTCCTTTATCTTTTTCAGTAAAAGGTGACTTTATCATTTTCCTAAGAAGACAAGATTCACAGGCTATCAATGATTCACAATCATTGATGTCAAGATTTTCCTCTCAAGCTGATCCATTTATCCTATTCTTGTCAAGATGACTAAGCCTATAATGCCAAAGATAGATATCCATAACATAATCTAACTTGGGTGTGTACATTACACTTAACAGGCTATATAAATGTTAAATATCATTTCTTTATTATCCATGTATTATTGTAATATTATTTATAATAATATCACAACAATCCCCTTTATTGATAAATGATAACCATCTCTGATCAAAAGAAAATCAGAGATCATATTTATCATAAACGATGAACAATAGTGGGATCACTTAAAATGATATCTATTGAAAATAAGCTTGACAATTTTTAAAGCTAAGATTGGAACAAGACTTCCATCCCAACATTCAGGTATTTCTCATAATTTTTAAATATCCTACTTGTAGTTTTTGCAACAAATTGCATAGAACTATCGGTATCTCATACCCAAGTAGCAGAATTTCATACAGAAAAATTTTAAGATGTTATCATATAACATCCTTAATAAGCAACTTTTACTCCTTTCTCCAGTTTAGCTTGTTATGGTCAAGGAAAACAAGTTAATTCTTTTTCCTATGATCCTGCTTCTAACAGTACAAGCACTATGCCTGATTTGGGTTAACCTTGGACTAATTATTTGGACTGAGCTTTGAAGCCCCAATACGAACCCATTCATACTACTGAACCAAATTCAACTTTTGATACTAATTATTGAAGTTGGATCCCATAAGTCATCACTATCTAACAGTAATAGGAGCAATTATGGTTTAGCCTTAATTTGATAAAAGAGAACATTGACCTAAGTATATGAATTATATTAAGCCTAAAGACTTGGACTTTAGTCTAAAGATTCTTCCACTATTTTATTTGAACTGGTAGCCTCTACATCCAATTCAAGAAATTATCCTAATTTCTTAGTGGATATTAGAATCCACATAGACTACACATAAGCCCAACTATGGTTGGTCAATCCATATACATCTGAGGATAGGTTCATAACCAATTATTTCTCTAAATAATTTTTAGTAATTTAATTTTGCCCCAGAAATCTAATCAGTAGGCTAAGGCCTCCACTGTAAGGATCCAGTTAGGTCCAACCATTAACATGAGCATACTTGGTACATCTAACTAACGAATGATTAAGTCAAACTATGGTTGGTTAACCTAATCACCATTAGAGAGACACATTCAAGTCATCATATAATGAATGATAATTTCATTAGTCAACAAGCACCAGACGTATGGGCCTGCAATGATTATTGAGTTAATAGACCCATTATCAAACAACTTAATGGAAGGCTATGACTCAGTTATCTTCATAACTTTATCATTTTAAGGATCTAATAATTTTAGAAAATTTAAATTATTAGTAATTTAATGATAGAAATGATATGGACCAATTTGCTCATACTGACTTCATCAAGTCAAGTCCTCTCACTGACTTCTCAAGTCATTGATGAGGATTATAATCAATTTTGGTCCATGGGCACCTATATCAATCTCACTAAGTAAAATCAGTCTCACTGATTTCCTATGTGATATGGGTTAGCACGAATCAATGAGTAACCTAATCAAAAGCTGATTAACCATATTAATCAAATAAGTGAGATTGGTGGGAGGGTCTACTAAGGCTTGCCTTAGACACCATCAAAAATAGCCAGGTAAGCGGGCTACCAATTAAAAACCACCGATCTGGAATACCAGACTTATCTTAGACACTAATCGATTTATCAATTTTGATTTGATTTGCCTAAAGACTCGGGCTCGACTACTAAGCCACGATCAGTATCCATTTGTTAAATGTATGGACTTTGATCAACTACAACTATTGAATTGATCTAAAGAAATGACCTAACCTTAATTAACTATTAATTAGGTTTGATCAATTTCTTAACTAAGTCAACATTTAATCTAACCCTAGATCTAACCCAGTTAAGAACCTGATCAAAGCTAACCCATTACCCATTAACCCATATTTTATGAAATTATCTTAGAATCTTTAAATCACAAATCTAGATTCTAAATAATCACTTAATTCTCAATTAAGTTCAAGCTTATGAGTTTGAATTTATGAAACCTCAGAACTAATTTTTAATTTTATTATTTAAAATATTTTTAAATTGTAAACACTTTACTTTGAATCAAATTCAAATGATGGTTTTAGATCTGATTTATTTCAATATTCCAATCATGTCCTAGAATTTCGAATCTAGGATTTTATAGAAAGTAAGTTCGCAATTTAAATTCTACAAAACTTATATGTCATATATATGCAAACTAAATTAAAAAATGAAGCTACATATCAACATATGCAATATAAAGATCTAGATCAAAACATGAAACATATTACATGGATTTCATCTAAATAATCAAAATTAGATCATAAACCTTTTAATATAAGATTTAAAATATAAAAATAAATCATAAATTATTTTAGATCTCATCTAATATATTTATGATTTAGATTTCTCGGATTAGCACATACTAGGATAACCTTTTTACTGTAAGGGGTAACCTTACAACAGGACAATCTTATGGCAGTATGTGCAATTCTGATATTATTTAGATCTATCTAAATAATCTGAAATAGATCTACTATCTATTTAATTTTAAATTTAAATCAAAAAATTAAATCATAAATTTTTTTAGATCTAATCTAAATAATTCATGATTTAGGTTCAGATCAGCATATACTAGGACAACCTTTTCATTATAAGGGGTTAACCTTACAACAGGACAATCTTATGACAGTATGTGCCATCTTTAATTAATTTTAATTTTTAGATTTATTCTAAAGCATACATAAACATGTTATAAAAGAACCTAGATGCTCTGATACCACTGATGGAAAACATGCAGGATTTCATGCATAGATTTCAAAAATTTTTCGAAATTAAAGCAACGAAAGATATAGATTAAATAATTTAATCTATATTATGCATGTAATCATATTACAAAATCCTACATCAAGGATCTATAACATGTCATGATGCAAATATAAATTTAAAAATAAATTAATCATAATTGGTATTGATCATATCAATACCTAGATCTTGAACAATTCTAAATCTAACCTTAGATCATATCTAGATTACCAAGAGATCAGATTTCTTACCTTAACTTGGATTGAGAACTCCACGATTGATTTCTATAGTTATTTTTAGAGCCGCACATGCGTCTAGCCTCTACAGGTGATCCATACGAACCTGCAACACCGATCGAAGGTTCGTCGAATGAAGATCCGCTCGAAGTGCTAACTTCTCATGGATTCTCCTGATGGTCAATCAAATACATGTTCTTCGGATCTCTTGGACATTTCAAGAGTTGAAGAACATGAGAAAAAAGGGAGGAATCCAACCCTTAGATCTCTCATAAATCAGAAAATAAAATAAGAAAAAAATAAATCCTAAGAGAAGACAAGTCTTCTCCTTCAGGACATCAATAATTGATGTCCTGAAAATATCTCTATGCTAGGACAAGAGGAGACCTTCTCTTCTAGGATTTTTTCTAAGTTTCTAGATCTAAAATTTTTAATTTTATTCATATAAAATTTTCACAAAAATATGGAGAAGAAGGGTTCTCAAAAAAATCCTAAGAGAAGACATTCTTCTCTTCTTCTTCTCATATCAGTACATGATCAGATCATATCCAAAGATGATCACTATGCTCCAATATCTTGAAGCATGAATCCCCACGCCATCTCACTTTCTCTCTCTCAGATTTTTATTATATAAAAATCATAAATAAAATGGAAGAGAGAAATACAAAAGAAAAATACAAGAGAAGATAATCTTCTCTTACCTTATCTCTTCAAGACATCAATCTTTGATGTCTTAGTTGAAGACTCTTCTCCAAGAATCTTGACGTCCCAAAACCACCACATCTTCTCCTCCTTTTTCTCTGATTTTTTATGATTTTTCTAAGATTTATCACATCCTCAGACCATCTCATAGGAGGTGCCCCAATATAAGAACAAGACTAGGTCAAAAACCTAATCTTAGAAGGAGTTGGACGCCCCTCCCTTATTTTTTGGCATGTAACCCTTGAATCTCATGCACAAAACCAGGGAGAAAGGGCCAAACAAAAGCTTGGGTGGCGTGGGGAAAATAACAAAAGAAGGGAAGAGGTTTGGTCAAAGGGGATTCTATCAAATAGGAAACTAATCCTAACCACTTTCTAGTTTTGACCAAGTCAAAATAAATTCTCAAAAATCAGAATTATAAGGCGTGGAGAAGCTTATTAAGCATGAAAAAACATAGAAAAAATCTGAAATTAAATATTGGGCGTGGGCTTTAATAGGCATAAGAGAAAGAGAGAGTCCCAATCCAACTGGGACTTCTTTTGTTTGACTAGGTCAAAATAGGTTTGAACCAAATTTAAATTTCATTTAAATTAGATTAAATGCAATCCAATTAAGGATGATCCTAGTCCAACTAGGAGTCCAATTAAATCAGATTAAATTAAGATTTAAATCTGATTTAGATCCTAAGTCAATTAGGTACATCCAAGTCCTAGTCAAACAAGAAATTGTTCTTTCTTGCAATTGACTTATCTAATAAACTAACTAGACTTAAATTAATTAAGTCCAAACCAATTATAATTAAATCTAATTCAATTAGACTTGATCTCAGCCCGATTGCTCAATCAGATTAAGCCAATTAGCAATCCAATTACTAATTGATCCTCCTACAATACTTGCATTAGGTCAGACATCAATCGTATTGATGGATCGATCTTAGAACGATTCTTAATCATCGATTAACCATCTAATCAGATTATAAGCTTTAATGTATGACCCCATAGATTTGAACCTAAGCCAGTAACACATGAACCAATTCTTATACCAATCGAAATTACCATCTAGCAATGATTTCCGACGTTCGGATAGGTTGAATGTATGCAAAGCAACATTCTTAAAACCCTGGCCCATGGTTACCGTATAATTCATCCCTATGACCAAGATGACTTCGAGTATGCTGTTAAACATTCATACAAGTCATCTCTATTGTATTTCAAAATTTCGCAAATTCCATGACACCTCATAAGAATTACTTAGGTCTAGATTTTGCTAAATTGAAACACAACGAGACATTCTTTTTCTGAAGCTAATCAAGAGTGGTCAATCCCATCTTGACTCACACACCGACTTCACAAGTACTTAACTATACCTAGAAATCTTTCAAACCTATATTAGAAATATAAGCAGTCCGATATCAAAGTACACGATATCAAAGTACAGTGAGTTACTTGTAAGTCACTATGATAATCTCAAGTCGGAGGAATACTTATACCTATTGGTCTTAGCTAGCTACTCTTGACAGTAGAGTGTAACATTGATCACGTTCAGTGCAGATGTATGCCTACATTTTACCTTGATGCCATACCAATATCTCCATACCACTTGGTTACGAGGACAACCAATGCATATGGCATACAACGACCTACACTCGATAAGTTATCGTCCTTATTAATAACTTATGATTTGGTTGTGAACAATTTAAGAACCATTCGATAAATCATCCTTTATCGATTAATTATGATTCTAAAGATTTCATCATTAGGAAGATAGAACTTTTATGATGAATCAGCCAAATAACTATTATTATTAAATAATTCATATACTAATTTTAATCATTTAAGTTGGAGCTTCCACCATATGCAGGGCATCAAAATCCACTCATAGTGTCCTTTGATATCATGAAAAAAAATCTTGAGATTGAGGCGTCCACAACTTCTAAATTCCTTTGACTTCAAGAAGAGTAACAAATAAAGGGTTCCAAACCTCTGTACATCTGGCTTCCCACGTGTCTCAAGGAGATTTGTGTGACTAATGGGATCCCTGCAATTCTTAGAGGGGTTGGTACAAAGCACCAGTCCCCTTGAGTGACGTGGCAAACAAACTGTGCAGAGAAAATGTTTGGTAAATAAATGTTCCAGCGGCATAGCATTTGTCTTTCAAGTAATAATATCTAGCTATGGATGGAATGGTTTGGCATTAAAGCACCATCATAATTTTATATGTTGCATGGTGCGAAAAGAGCTGCTCAGTCAACATCAGGGTGCTCATTATGCCAGAATATTGGTGGAAAAATAGCATGCAGGGAAGGAAAACATCACCCTTTCACCTGAGGGTCATCTAATCTCCACTGAGGCGGTACTGCCATAATGTAATTATTTGTCCAACTAGAAATCCCTCAACATTAAAGGAATTAATTTGTCATGAAAGAAGTAGACCTTTTTATTTTCTGTACTGAGATTTCCAGTCAGATGAGGAGCAACACTCTTTGAACTGAAACCATGAACCTCTGACATGCACCTTGCTACAAATTTCTCCTGCAGAACGAAATCCATAAGAATCACCATGAGACTTATAGAAACTGCATTATATAGGACTGATAAGAGGTAAATGCATACTTGACCATAGAGGTGAAAACGAGCAAGTGTTATCCAGATCAAGCATGAGCCAGGAATGTAAACATCATAGAGCATGCAAAATGAACAAGATGAGCAATCTATCTCTCTATGTTCAGAATGCAGGATTTGAAGCAACTACTTGGAAGTTTCCAAACTATGTACAAGAAAAAATAAATATCACTAAACAAAAAGAAAAGCCAGCTTTACCTCTTTCTTTCTATTTCCTCCGACAGTATCTATGGATCTGGAGATAGTTCCACCATTTGTATCAGATTTATCTCTAGCAGGAAGGTTAATGGACCTGCTTTTCAGGTAACTGAAGTTTTTTAGATACTACCAGGCACTAGCTCTATTAATATGAAAAGAAAAGAAAAAAAGGCCAGATGAATTTTCTCATCTGCAGCCTGTCAACCAAACAAGTAGTTCTAGCAATGATTGGTTTCAAGATAAGATGAAGTGGTGCTAGCACAAGATTCCACTAGATGGATACATAAGCAACATGCCAATATAGCCAACTCCAGTTAAGATCTAAGCAGGTACCGTACCATACCTTGCTTTTGGTGGTCCAAGCATGGTAGCACCTCCTCCCCTGAGAATGTTATTTTTGTTGTCTGATGCTAAAGATATTCTTTTGACTTCTCCAAAGCCTACTCTAAAAGCTCAAAGTCGCATGGTGTAGAACAATGATGTGAATGCTTGCTGTAACCCATCTTTCAACAAGGTTAATAGAATCATCCAAATAAATAAATAAATAAATATTTAAAATTTTTTTAAAAAAATCCAACCTTTTGTTTTCTTATCCTCTCCTTTCACATTACCAGTTGTTGCTGATTTCTTTGAACTAACCTGTAAGAACAACAGCAGAAACTTAGATGGGGCACTTTTAGTATAATGCCTTCATCAGAAATATTAAAGTGTGAAAAATGTGAGGTTATGGATGCAAAAGGTACAAATTTTAACAAATAATAATGGCATTCTTGAAAAAGAAACAACTGTGCACATAAAAGCCTTCTACAACAAAGATCAATATCACAAAGTTATTATCTTGGAGCCATTTTTAGACTTTATCTAGCAAACAAGATAAAAGGAAGCACAACAAGGTAAACAGAATCTATGCTGTTGATATTTCTCTACCTCCACCCATTATAGGACTACCTCTCCACCTTTCCATATAAAACCTTCTTGAGAAGGGAATCACAAAACTATGAGACCGGTAAGTCCTTTTTTACCAACTTAATGACCTAGATGAATGAATTCCAGGCAAGCATTGCAAAGCAAATTCTAGACACATAATGTAGGCTAGTTTGATATTCTTAAAAGTAATTTTTACAGCATTAAGTGTTAAGAAGCTACATGGGTTGAGATGGCATCAACAACACTAACAATACATGAAGTGAAGCAAAAATTTGACAAGATGGCTTCAAACAAAAGAACAACGAAAGAGAAAGCAAAATATATCAATCCCATTGCTCTGGAGCAGTAATAATTATAAAAAAGGAAAGGTTACCTGAACACCTGCAACATCCTTTGTATGAACCAATGATGGTGCTGATTTGTTTCAGGTTTTCAGATCCAATCTCTGTGTACCTTCTCTAGAAGGGATAGCAGCTCGTATTTCAGTAGCAAAAGAAAAAGGGCAAGGTATGCTAACATTAGAACGCACTTCTGCAAGCAGTTTATAGGAAACAACAGAGATAGATCTATAGTTGCTTGAGACTCTATCAGCATAGTCTTCTTTGAAAACATAATGTTATCCACCTTGCAGATTGTCCTTTGAGATGGATATTTTGGTCCCCGAGTTGATTTTATTTATAATTTGTTTTTGCAATCCGATGTTGGACCATCTCTCACTGAAGCAGCAGGCTCTGGACAACAGATCAGATGAAGGAATTACTTGATCATCAAATGCACATGAAGCTAGGCACTGTGCTGATCTGTGAATAGAAGTCATTTTCCCCATCAATCAATTCCTACCAAGAAAACGCATCATAGCTTAGGAAAGCAAATAAGCTTGTGAGCAATGACATGAACAAAGGAATTGCTTTAATATTTGAATGGCCTCCCTAAAATATTAAAAAATACATTTGAAAGCAGTATTTATGCAATGTAGAACTTCAATAAATTCCCTTTTTTCTTAAAAAAGTATGGAGAAATAGATGAAATTAGCAATCTTGACATGCTTCATGGAAGAACTCTTCATGAAGAAATTATTGACAAAACAAGCTTCATTAATTACTTTAATTAACAAAATACCTTGGAGAAACATGATCACCATCTATCAAATCAACTACTCCAAAACCTACAACCATGGCATTTGTAAATTAGCTTTAGACTAAAATATTGTTCGGACTTTAGATAGGCATTACTTCCTCCAAACAGCTATATGCAAAATCATAGTTACATAATTCACCGGCTTTTAAAAATTTTTCAAAATTTTCTTGATTGGTAGCCTTGCTGAATCATTTTACTAATAAACATCATTTTCCCAATGCATCATGAATATGGTAAGATTTGCAATCTTCCAAATAAATCATGAATCAGCAAATTATTTGATAACTTAATATCCCAAAATTCGAAAAAGCCCAGAACCATGCTCGTGCTTTGAGGTGCCAAAGCAGGCCACGGTCATTGGGGGAAGGGCAGTAGGAAAAGGAACTGGGAGAGGGGAAAGTCAATTTGACTTGAGTTCATAACATCATTTTTTGAAAACATAAAACATTAAAAATTACAGACTCTCTTTCATTCCACTCTTCTTCCTCTCCACAATTTTTCTATCTTTTTTCATCTCTTCTTCTCATCCTGTACAGGCCACCTCCTACAGCTCACAACCACATCTCATTGCTCATCTTTTACATGCGGCCCAAACTTACAAAGATCAGAACCTAGATCAATCTCACAAAGACAAAACCTGAAAATGGCTACACTCTACCATTAACAAGAACACATAGCAGATCACGCTCTCTCTAGTCATCTCTTAAAATCAGTACTTGTGGTTCCTTACTTTTCACAAAATAAGACTGAACATCTTCGAATTTTTCTGATTTTGACAAATTATTCCTGAATTCTGAAATCCGAACTTCTTAATTGCCAAAGTATTCCCTAATGCTAAACTTGTGACTATGCTCAAAATCCAAATTTGTAAATTGATAATAGAAATATGTAAGTTTTTTTTTTTTAGTCTAGTTTCTAATGATATTTTCCTACCAAAGTTCATGAAAGAAAGAGACAAAACGATCAAAAACTACACTCAATAAAGCCTGTTTTTCTTCTTTTTTTCCAATGGTATTGTAACAATTGCATCATAAACTAAGGAGTTACTTTTTCTGCAGATTATGAAATGTCAAGGTACAAAAGGTAGAGATGTTCCAGTAAATATATACTCTCCTCTCAATCGCATTCTTAATGAGAAGATATTCCATATCATTAGTATGATGCAAGACATGAGCAAAATCATGCCAGCCAATTCTTGTAGTTAGGTTGCTACTATATTGGCCAAAACATGTAATTGATGCAATTTATTTTGGTCTTCCTAATCTTCGAGCATCTAATCAGCAATGTTCGTGGAGGCACCATCCACAACAAGAGCAAGCATAAACAAGAAACTGCATGCATAAAACAGGTATGTGGGTGAACACGATCAAACATTTCCCTTCCATATAAGAGTATATTCATTACACAATCATCATGTTATAAAAGCCAACTTTTTTCTCTCCACCACACTTTATCTTCATTCAAAGTCAATATAAGATTGCAAACCTTTGAAAACAACATGTAGGGATCCACATTGTTCGAAGCACTCTGGAAGTAATTTAATAGGGGTCTGCTTCATAATCTCTTGTTTGATCTCTTGCCACTAAATCAGCAAAATGTTATCCAGCCACGAAAATCTTCCAGCATAATATTTTTGTCCCTAACCCCAAACTCTTAATATTCCTCCATAGAGCATTTTTCTCAAACGCTTCCTCCTTCCCCCTAGCTTTTTGCATTTAACTTGGCATCAGATTTTCTCATATTGATGTTACCAGGGAAGATACAAGATTTTCTCATCCTTGGTGCAGTCATGATTATTTTTCTTCCCTCCTCAGACCACCTCAGCAATTGCTTGTTTTCATTTCATGGGCTGCTTGTCCAATACCTTTGCCATTACTCTTTCAACAGAATCCAAGTTTTGTTTTACTTTGACAATAATGCAAATAAGACAATGTAGTTGCTACCCTTCATGATCAGTATCTTTATACCTCTTTAACCTTTGAGCTACTCAAAGTAGCAGATTCTGTAGTTTCATTTCCCAGAGAAATTAGTCATTTGTTACCTACATACTTCATTTTAACTCCAGAGCCACAGTTTGTATTTGTCATACTCATTGTTTGACAAAAACTCCAATGCAGTTCAAGAATTATCTTCATGCCAGCAAGGCTATGTGGACTCATGATTAGAGTTGGTTAACCGAGCTAGTAAAGATTACCAAGACATGTTGTAACACCACATACTTTTAAGTACCATGGTCATAAACGGAATTAGAGTTTGCACATCAAGGTTCACAAGTAACATATGCATAAGCCAATTATGCATGACAGCTCTTTTCCTTTGTAGAGAAATTCTTTGTACACTACATGCAGTGTTGAAAAAATGCATCGCTCCATTTGATTGGATCACATAGCCACCACTTGCGAACACATATTTAATATCTATAATTTCATGTTTTTGAAATTTTAAATGATAAAAATGCCCCTCTTCTTCTAAAAAATTATGATATTCTACGATAAAATTATGACTTCCCACATAGGATATCATAATTTTTTTCCAGAAGTCATAAAGAGAAATAGACATTTTGGTCATTAAAAATTTATGAAATTTTTAAATGATAAAAATAACCCTCCCTTTTTTGTGACATCATATGCAAAAAGTTATAATTTGACCGTAGGATGTCATAATTTTTTTTAGAAATATAAGAATATTTTTGTCATTCAAAATTTCAAATGAAAAAACTAAGCTATAGACATTAAATATGCATTGAAAATTTTTAATGATGAAAATATTCTAATCTTTTTATGACTTCTAAAAAAAAATTATGATATTCTATGTAGAAAGTCATAATTTATCATAAAATATAATAATATAAATATATGATATTATAATTTTTTCGTAATAGAAATATTTTTATCATTCAAAATTTTAAATAAAAAAATAAAACTACAGATATTAAATTACATGGCCCAATCCGATATGATGGTAGATTTCTTGCGCACTGTACGTGGTGTACAAAGAATTTCTCTTCCCTTGGTATTCTCTTGATGTATAAACCCAGCCCCAGCCAACTTCTAGCCTATGCGAAAAGATCCCTGGCTTTTAACGTGTACGTTGGGCCCACAGCAATACGCCGGGACCAGGGACCCCGCTCTATAGCCCAATGGGGACCTGCCACATCATCTCTGGGCCACCACTACCCGGAAGGCAGACATGAGATAAGATTCCAGGTCGATCAAGTGAAACAGAAAGAGATCAAATTCTCCGGTCCCACCATCCGTTCAATTATACGCCGATCATAAGTGAGACGGTAAGGATTTAAGCAGACAGAATTGAACCAATAGAGGATTCGAACTCGCGATAAGAACGAACAAGAAAAATATACTTCTTTAGGATTGTCGATGAATCAGATTGAAGCTTCCATCTTTCCAGAATTCAGTGGTCAAAGATCGAAGCTAATAGTCAGATTTAAACATAGGATCTCAAAGTTTTCGCAGCGAAATTAGCTTAAACTGAGCTCCATCGATTCATATTTAATTAAATTCGTCTCCCAGAAATATCTTTCTATGAATTTTCCTCATGAGATTGGAGTTCTTGATCTAGGATTTTAGGGTGAAATAAGATTTAATTTTTGTAAACCGACATCAGATCCACATTTTGAGTTAACAAAAAAAGGAACAAATAAATCATTTTCCCCTAAAAATTTTCCAATAAAGGGACAATTCTGGAAACTTATAATTAGAACAGACGTTCTGATCGAAAAAATTAGAGAGAATACTTGCTGAAAATTCGAGCGTAATTCTTCAAATAGCGAAAAAATTTTACCCATAGAAGGGATTTTGGATCAGATTCACTCACTCACCTGAGCTAAAATTCAAGAAATTAAGGGAGATGGAAACGCGTACCTTTTGATCGAACGAAAAATCCAAAGAAGAGCAACAATTGGATCCAAGATCACGAAAGAGATATCCCAAAATTTCTTTGGCAAAAGGTTAAAATGATTTGTGAAGATCTGATTCGAAATCCAAATCCCAACTAGAAATCCTCCCTCTAAGGAAGCAAAGCGAGATAGACTCCGTTTTCTAAGCGGAAGATGAACAGTAGTTAAGTACTTGCTTGATCCTCCACAGCAATTCCCCTTCGATTTTCTTTTAATTACGAGAAGCCATACATCGTCGGCACCCTCGGGACCGTTAATCTAATCGTCTGCTATTCGCATGGACAACCGGAGGCTCCTATTACGCGATGATGATACTAAATAAATTGTTATACCTCCAATCCGTAATTGTTGGTCAGAAGTCATGATAATCATTATATAATTTAATTTTTTTTTTTTTCACTAACATGTAAAATATTTTAAATATAATACATAATAAAAATTATAATAAATTAATTTAAAATTTAATTAATAAAAAAAATAATTTTAATTTTTTAAATAATTTTAATAATATTTAAAAAATTTATATTAATTAAATATTAAATAATAATTCCATGTCAATATTCGATTAATACTACTGCTTCTAAACTTATTTTTAAAGCAGTATTCTCGTTTATAATTAAAAACTTAAATCTAAAATATTTTTTAAAAAATAATAAATTTAATAATTTAATAAATATTTAATTATTTTTTAAAAATATTTTATAATTTATTTTAAAAATAAATAAATTTTTAATAATGATGGCTAAGTAAGCTCTAGTTGAAAAAAAACATGACAAATCTGTAATTCGGCGTGCTTATACTATTTTGGGTCGCCAAACGAATCCTTTCTTTTTTTTCTTAGCTGGTATAAGCTATTATTTAACCTTTCAGCATTGAAAATTGCTTGCAGGAGTTCTGCAATGCATGATTCCACATGAAAACCTAATTAATTAGCAAGAAGGGTCACATGACACGTGGATAAGGACATATGGTTGGTTTACGAGTAATATGGGCACATATAGTTTTGTATATGACACCAAAGTCATATGGAGTGCAGCTAGCATTGACTTTAATTATCGTTATGATGAAGTTAAAATAGCATCACCCTTTAGATTTTTTTAAATAGCATCACCCTTCAGATTTTTTTAACGTATGGTCACAAACAACTGTTGAGAACTATATGGGGTTTGATTATTATTTCCCATCGTCGCTGAAGTTAGAACTTGAGACTTCTCACTTAGAGAAGAATGTATTGAATGGTTAAGCTAACAACGGTTACGTCAATGGTTAAAAGTTGTCAATAAAGTTGGTTCTTTTTATCTATGCAGGAGACTCCCATTGTACCTTTATTTATGTTGTCATTTGCATATAATATCTATCTCTCGTCGAGGTCGAAGTCGGCACTCTTCAGCCGAGGTCAGCCTAGTCGCTCGGGGGAGACCTTATTTGATTGAGGTTGATAGGATCGCTCGGAGGAGATCTTATCTCCTCTGGCTGAGGTTGATGCGGGTGCTCGCATTAGGACGAGGTCCTCCTCCTGTTTCTAACGAACTATGGGGGCACATGCGGACCGTTGTCCGAGCCTCTCCCCCCATCTCGTCTAAGGTGAACGAGGCCTTCGACTTTGCTCGCGTTAGGATGAGGTCTTCCTCCTGTTCCTAACAGACTGTTTTTACTCATTTTTCTCTTGCCATCCCGTAATCCTTGTGCCAAAAATAAAAAATGCAGAGCAAAGAAATTTTTGAAGGAAATTTTCTGAGTTCCATGGTCGGGAAAGCATTATCCCTCCGAGTTCCTTTAGACGATAAGTTCTAGGTCGGATAACTTCCGTCACCTCATACGGACCTTCCCAATTTGGGGCGAGCTTCCCTTGACTCTGAGGCTGAGTGACAGCGGCTCATCGGAGCACTAAGTCCTCCACTCTGAATGTCTTACTTTTAACCCTGGAGTTATAGTACCGAGTCACCTTATGTTTATAGGCTGACATCCGGATGCGGGCTTCCTCCCTCTTTTCTTCCAGAAGGTCGAGGTTGACTCTGAGGTCTTGGGGGTTGTGCTGCTCATTGAAGCCCATGACCCGTGTAGAAGGGAGCTTAAGCTATAACTGCCTCAATATCGAAGGCCAAAGCGAAGGGTGTTTCTCCAGTTGGCACCCTCTGAGTAGTTCGGTATGCCCAGAGGACATGATAGAGTTCGTCAACCCAGGCCTCTTTTGCCTTATCGAGTCTCGCTTTGATTTCTTGCAGCAAGGTCCGGTTGGTAATCTCAGCTTCCCCATTAGCCTGTGGGTGAGCAACCGAGGTGAAGCGGTGGAAGATGTTTAATTCTTCACAGAACTCGGCGAACCTGGCCCCGGCGAACTATCGCCCATTATCGGTTATAAGGGTTCGGGGCAGGCCGAACCGGCAAACTAGTGACTTTCAGACAAAGTCCTGCACCTTGGCCTCGGTAATTTTTGCGAGTGGTTCGGCTTCGATCCACTTGGTGAAGTAGTCAATCACGACCAGGAGGAACTTTCGCTGTCCCGACGCCGTTGGGAAGGGGCCGAGTATATCCATTTCCCATTGCGTAAACGGCCAGGGTGAACTGAGCGGAGTGAGTTCGGATGCCGGTCGCCTCTGCACACTGGCATTTTTCTGACAGCGGTCGCACCTCTTTACATATTCCACAGAATCGCGAAATAAGGTCGGCCAGTAGTACCCTTGCCGAAGTAGCTTTTGCGACAAAGACCTTGCTCCTATGTGGCTTCCGCAAAGTCTTTCGTGCACATCCCATAGTGCGAGGTTGGCCTCTGAAGGTTGGAGACATCTCAACAATGGGAGGAAGTACGACCTTTTATACAGCTTGCCTTCATATAAGACGTAGCGGAAGGCCTAATTCTTGAGCTTCCGAGCTTCTTTTCGGTCGTGAGGAAGAACTCCCTTCTTAAGGTAGGCGATAAATGGGTCGATCCAGCTGGGCTCGAATTCCGTCTGTAAGATGTCCTGAGATTTCTCTGTGGTCGGGTACTTCAGAGTTTCCAGAAATACTTCTTTGGGCAGTTCGGCCGGAGCCGAAGTGGCCAGTTTGGAGAGAAAATTGGCTCTCGCATTTTCTATCCTTGGGGCGTGCTGAATGTTAGATATATGTGCCCTAGAAGCCAGAATTGGCTAACACTTGTAATACACTTCTAGGGGCAAAATTATAATTTTGACTAAAATCAATAAATGGGTTATTTTCTATCACATATGTGTATTTAGTGTCTGTGATACATCCTTTGAGTTAATGGTAATGATAATTCATATTTTCAAGAGTTGAAAATTTAAGACATGAATAATCATTATTAACTCATAAATTGCTCCTGACCATAGGATCATCATGAGGATGGTGATTGATCCGAAAGGTTGGTGTACAATCGCTTCTCTTTAATAGATGAGTCTTGAGTCTACGATGTGGAGACACCGGAGCGAGAGTACAGGTACTCGTTAGAGAATGAGGGCACTGAGCATGACCACCTCGAGTAGTCATTAGGGAGTCTACCTTCTCATCAATGACTGACTCGATGCTGCAGTAGTGTGTCTGGTTCTTTGACCTGAGATGCATTGGCAGTTCATCTTGAGGGTGTTATAGTTTGACTACACCATTACTCGGTCTCCTAGCCATATGGAATCCTGAGGTGTATGTTGGCTATGACATGTTCATTGTAGGAACTGGATTGCATCAAGATGGAATCTATCTACCTCGGTGGTAGAGGAGTAGCCCTATGATGATCATGAGAATCAAGTCCAGAAATCCATGGCCATGGTAGAGTGAAATAATAGAAAGAGTTTCTATTTAGATTTTCACATTAGACTCGAATCGAATGATTACATCATATGACAGAGACTAAGGTTTGACGAGTTCACCTTAACCCTAATCTGATCGGGGCTCAAGATAGAAGAACTGAATCACACAGGTAGCTGCACCAAGAGGTTCGCATTCAGCTCTAATGGGTTGCCACCATATACTGCTAGGTGTCACTAGTGGATTTTGGGAGCAATTAGAATGATTTAGATGATCGATCATTCTAGTTGTTCGAATCAAAAGAGTTCTGATCCATCGAAAGGAGTTTCGATGATGTCGATGATAGAGATCATGACATATCCCATTACCATACAAAACTGAACCTAACTGGGTCACACAAATAAGGGTTTGAATCTGGTGATCATCAATTGAACTGATCTAGTTCAATTGATCTGAATGAGATTCAATTAGGTTCAAGAAAATCGTGCTAGCACTCGATTGAACCTAACGTTCTTCTTTTGCTATCATAAATAAGTTGTCCTGTCTGAGCCAAAGGAGTTTGTGCTCAAACAGAGGCCTTCATATGGTCTGACAGGAGGTTGTCCAAGTTAGAAAAGGTTATTTTATTTGTAAGACACTATTGCCATTTTTGGTCACCTGCCATTTTTTGTTCTTTGACTTTGGTCAAAAGTCTACCTTTGATTGGTCAAACGTTGACCATTGACACTTTGACTTTTGACCACATGTCATGCACCTATTGGAGAGCTGGTGGGGGCCTGTCCCCCTGCCAGAACCTGGCAAGGAGAAGGGCGCACGCCACCCTAGGCATGTGCCCAAGTTGGAGGCGCCTAGGAGTCCTTGTTGGACAAGGACTCCATCTCCTTTTTGGATTCCAATTAGAGTTCTTTTAAGAACCAACTTTAACTGATCTTAGGCACCCTCTAAGGAGGAATCCAGGGTTCTCTATTCCCACCAATCAGATTTAGATCTGATTTCACAAAGAGTTGTGATTGGTTGGGAGGAAGAGGAGTTGGATCACGCTTAGTCTATAAATAAGACCCTGCGCCCAACTCAGATTCTAAGATGCAATTCAATTGAGAAACCCCACGCTCCAAGGCTGCCTCTCCCCTCCTTCTCCACGCCATAGTCTCTTCTCCCCTTACTCTCCACGTCCAAAAGGAGTTTTGGACCTTGGTTGGTGTGATTCAGATCAAAGAAAGGCGATCAAAAATAAGAAGGCTGCGCTGCTGCAAAGGACGACTGCTCATCTTCAAAAGAGTTTTGAAGATCCTCCAGATCAGATCCAGATCTAATTTTTGGAGGCGTGATAGAGAAGAAGAGGATCTCCAGATCCAACCTGAGTGGACACCAGTAGAGGTCAGGCGCTTGCATGGCTAAGATCCAGAACCTTCCACTGTAAACAGGATCATCAACAGGATAATAGGATTACCCAGATCAGATAAATTAAATTTGATTTAATTTATCTTTTAATTTTATTTTATTAAAATAATAAGAATCAGATCTGAAACATATCAAGATCTGATTGGAATCAAGGGAAAAATTTTTGAAATATATCTCTTGATCTGATCAGATCTGAACGAACCTGGACCGAAAAATCAGGATTTTTCTTCACTGAATGCCAAAGCTGTCGAAGGTCGGGGTCAAACTCCTCACCTTCCCAAAGTATCTCGCCATGCCTTCCTCTCGTGCTTCAAAGTTGCCGTCAACTTGGCCGACCACTAGTTGGGAATCACTGTAGACTTGAAGCCGATCTACTTTTAACTCCTTCGCTATTTTTAATCCGGCAATCAGTGCTTCATATTTGGCTTTATTGTTGGTAGCGGAGAACTCGAAGCGCAGCGCATACTCGGCGACGACTCCCTTGGGGTTGACCAAGACCAGTCCCGTACCAACTCCAGCGGAGTTGGATGAACCATCCACGTACAGAGCCTAGGAGCCTTCAGAGAGGTCGACGCTTTCCTCAGGGAAGTTCGGCTGCGATGGTTCGACTTCGTCAAGACTCGATCTTGCTTTTGTGTCTGTCTCGCTTGATTCAAGCTCGGCTTCATCAGGAATGGTGCATTTCAGTATAAAATCCGCCAGTATTTGGGCCTTGATTGATGGCCTGGGTCGGTAGTTGATGTCGAACTCCGTGAGCTCGATTGCCCATTTTGTGATTCTTCTGAAAGAGTCTGCTCGGTGGAGAACTGCTTTTATTGGTTGGTCCGTGAGGACCGTTATGGTGTGCTCCTGAAAGTAAGGTCGGAGTCTTCTGACAGCAATTATGAGATAGCAAGCCAATTTTTCTATCCTAGAGTATCTGATCTCCGCGTCCCTTAGGACTCGGCTCACGTAGTAGATCGATCGTTGCATCTTTGCTTCTTCCCTGACGAGGACTGCTGTCAAGGCCACCGAGGAGACAGCTAGATACAGGAACAATTCTTCCCCAGGTTCAAGTTTTGCCAACAGTGGGGGCGTGCCGAGGTAGTTTTTGAGCTCCTCGAATGCTTATTGACACTCCACCATCCAGCTGAAGTTCTTTGGCCGTCTGAGAACCTCGAAGAAGGGCATGCATCGTTCAGCCGACCTTGAGACGAAGCGATTTAGGGACGCCACCTTTTCGGCCAGGCGCTGAACTTTCTTGATCATTTTTGGAGTGGTCATTTCCCAAATAGCTCGGATTTTCTAAGAGTTTGCCTCGATTCCACGTCTCGACACCATGAACCCAAGAAATTTTTCGGAGGTTACGCCAAAGGCGCATTTGGTTGGGTTCAGCTTCATCTTGTGCTTCCTGAGTGCACTGAAGGTCTCTTCAAGGTCGGCCAGATGGTCTGCTGAAGCTCGACTTTTGACGAGCATGTCATCTACGTACACCTCCATGTTGCGGTCGATCTGCTCCTTGAAAATTTTATTGACCAAATGCTGGTATGTGCCCCTACATTTTTTAGTCCAAAAGGCATGACCTTGTAGCAATAAAGACCTCGATTAGTAATGAAGGCGGTCTTTTCTTCGTCTTCAGGCGCCATGCATATCTGGTTGTAACCAGAAAAGGCGTCCATAAAGGTGAGGAGCTCATGACCCGAGGTTGCATCCACCAACTGATCGATCCTGGGCAGGGGGTAACTATCCTTTGGACAAGCTTTGTTCAGCTTTTTAAAGTCGACGCGCATCCTCCATTTGTTATTTGCTTTCTTGATAAGAACCAAGTTCGAAACCCAGGTCGGATAGTTGACTTCTCGGATTAGTCCGACTTTGAGGAGTTTATCTACCTCTTCAGCGATCGCTTTCTGCCTCTCCGAGGCATGTTGGCGTAGCTTTTCTCTTACCGATCGGTGTTTCGGATCGACGGTCAGTCGATGTTCCATGACCTCGGCGTCGATTCCTAGCATATCCGCTGGGGTTCAAGTGAAGACGTCCGCATTCCTTCTGAGAAAAGCGACGAGTTACTCCCGAACCTCGGCTGTCAGGTTGGAGCCGATCTGCACCATATGCTCCGAGCTTCCGTCATTCAAGGACATAGAGATGAGATCCTCTGCACCTCATTCTTCAGTGAGGTCGTCACGGACGTCCAGTCCATCAACAAAATAGGGGTCGGGCTGATCTCCCTTATACAAGATGGTCGAGTAGCAATACCTCGCTAGAGCCTGATCTCCTCTGACTTCTCCGACCCCATGGCTCGTAGGAAACTTCATCTTCAAGTAATAAGTCGACACTACCACCCGGAGTGCATTTAAATCAGGTCGGTCAAGAATCGCATTATAGACAGACGGGATCTTTACGACTAGGAAGTCGACCCGAGCTTTGGCCAGCTTTGGGCGCTGCCCTGCTGCTATGGTCAAAGTTATTATACCTTCAATTGGTACGGTGTTGCCAGTAAATCCTACCAGCGGAGAATTCAACGGCCCCAATCGATCGTCAGGTAGAAACATTTTTGAGAAGGCATCGTAAAACAACACATCTACTGAGCTTTCATTATCTACCAGAACGCGGCGTACATCGTAGTCAGCAATATTCAACGAAACTACAACCGCGTCATTATGTGAAAATTGGATTCCCTGGCCATCCTCCTCGATGAAGGCTACAGGCTCCATGATCCTCCGCTTCTTCATCGATCCTTCGAACCTGCCGATTTTTCCTTATTGAGGTCCCCCTAAGATAGTATTGATGATGCCAAGGGGAGGCTGATCTTCTTGTTGGTTTTTCCCACTTGGCGGTAGCGCTCTCGGCCGATCTTCCCTCTCCTCAGGCCATCTTCAAAAAAATCGGCTTAGTCTGCCTCGCCTGACGAGCTCTTTAATCTCATCCTGGAGTTGAATGCACTCCTCAGTGTCATGACCGTGGTTGCGATGGTAAAGGCAGAACTTGTTGGGATTGCACTTGTTAGGGTGGGAATGCATTCTATCTGGTCTTGGAAGTTGTTCTTGGATCTCCATCAGAACTTAAGTCTTCGGGATGTTAAGGGGGGTGTAGTTGTGAAATCGTCATTGTCGGAGAGAACTTCGGCGCTGAGGAGAACCTCGGTGCGTCCTTCCGTCAGGGCTTCCCCGCTTCCGAACTTGAGGAGGAGTTTGGGCTCGCTCGTGACCAGGGGGAGTCCGAAAATGCAGTCGAGCTTCAGTCCGCTTTCTTTCTTCGGTGGATCTATCTAGCCTATCGATTAGCTGCTTGTTGCCGACTTCGCCGTCCTTAGCCTCGAAGGCCTCCTCTGCCCGGGCATAACTTTCGGCCCAAGCCAGCATGTCGGCAAAGTCCCTGGGATGCTTCTTTTCTAGGGAGAACAATAGGTCGTTCTTCCGAAGGCCGCTTTTGAGAGCGGCCATGGCGACCGACTGATCCAGGTCCCAGACCTCTAGCGCAGCAGTATTAAACTAAGAAATGAAAGCCCGGATGGATTCTCCCTCTTTCTGCCTGATGGCCATTAGGAAATCCGAACTTCGGCGTGGACGCCGACTACTGACAAAGTGGGCTATAAATTGTTGACTCATTTGGTCGAACGACAGGATGGTACTCGACTTAAGCGCCGAGTACCAGTTCCTGATGGCTCCTTTTAGGGTAGAGGGGAAAGCCCGGCACAGGATGGCGTCTGGCGCGCCATGGAGCAGCATAGTCGTCCGGAAGGCTTCCAAGTGGTCGACTGGATTGGTGGTCCCATCGTAGCTCTCAAACTATGGGAGCTTGAAGTTCGACGGGATCGGTTCCTGCATGATTTTCTGTGAGAAAGGAGGGTCGGTTCAGATCTTATTACCGTATGAGGAGGGAGCGTGGTGGAGTTCTTCGATTCGTCGGCTCATTTCTAAGAGCCTTCGATCCAGAAGGTCTTCACGGTCTCTTATCTCCAAAGTCTTCCTGCTGAATGGGTACAAAGCTTCACCCTGGGACGAGCTGCGATCCGAAGAAGGGCTCTCCTTCCGTTGCCTTCCTTTTCTGGGGATTGGAGGTCGGGTAGCCCATGTTGATTGCCTCTGGACTGGATCACATGGCTCTAGAAAATCCTATGTCGGTTGAACTGGTATGGCGGCCTGTTGGTGCATGGCCTGCACCGCCTGAACTGCCTCAGTGAGGCCACGAATCTGCTGGACGAGCAGGTTGAACTGTTCAGCGTCTACTGCGACCACAGACTAATCCTGGACCGTCGGGACTGGAGCGATAGCGAACGGACCCGGATGGGATCGGGTCGCAGAGGTCATCGATCGTCGGGCTGCAGAATGAGCCTGGGTCACCAGGGCTGGAGCAGGAGCGGGCGGACTCGAACGGGATCGGGCTGCGGAGGCCGTCGATCTCTAGGTGGAGGCTCTCCTGGGGGGCATCTTTTCTCTTTGGAAAGGAATTTGAATTAAGAGGAAGAGAGATTTCTCGAGCACTCCTTTAAGAATAAGGGAACTCGGCTTCCTTTAAGAGAGGAATCTTTGCCGGTGAGCCCTCCTTCTAGCACCAATCTGTTGACGCAGAAACTAGTCACCGCTGGAGTTCGTCGGAGTTGAGGTCGATGAAGTCACCGCCGGGGATCTGCAAAACAAAGTCCCATTCGGAGTCGGTGGGGAGATGGCTCCGACAAGACCCTCCGACGCTCAAGTTAGTTCTGGCCAACAGGAATAGAGTGCTCGGTAAAGTATAGAGGAAGAGAAAAGGGTTTTCAGAACCTGGCATAAGTGTATTCGGAGGGTTCTTTTATAGAGGAAGCTTGTTGTAACCGCCTTGGTTAATGAGCGTCGTAACTGTCCTGATCAATGCCGATCGTTATTGTCGATTGTTATTGCCGATCGTTATTGCCGATCGTTATTAACGATCGTTATTGTCGATCGTTATTGTCGATAAATGCCGATCGTTATTATCATGTAATCGTAGCGAGATTGCCTGCCGGAATCCACATAAGAAGTTCGGCCTTCATGGAAGTTCCAAGGAGTCCGGCCTCCGTAGAAGCCCGGCTGTTGGAGAAGTCCGCAGGGAGTCCGACTTCCGTAGAAGCTCGGCTGCTGGAGGAGTCCGCTGGGAGTCCGGCTTCCGTAGAAGTTCAGCCAGAGAGGAAGCTTTGGGGGGAGTTCGACTCCCGCAGGCACCTGGCTGTAACGACGCGGAGACAGTTCAGCTTTTGCAGAAGTCTGACTGAAGCTCGGCGAATGGGCAATCAGAAGTAGTTCGGCAGCTAAGTAGTTCGGCCTGCTGCTGACTGCCGAGGAGTTCGGATGCTGGTTGTTCGAAGGAGCTCGGCCGGCTGAAGGGATAGTCGCTTGAGGAGTTCAGCCGCTGAAGAATTCGGTCGGTTGAAGGACTTCGGTTGAGGCCCGGTCGGATGTAGGAGGTCGGCCGAATGTAGGAGTTCGGCCGGATGTAGGAGGTCGGTTGGATGTAGGAGTTTGGCTAAGACGCATCCGCCGAAGCTCTTCTGTGGCTATTGGCCGCATCAGGCTGGGCATCGAACTTGACTTTGGCAGGAGTGGAGTTTATCCCCAACAGAAAGTTATTTTTTAAATTTCATGAAAAATAAAAACCATGAAGACTCATGGGATGAAAAATAGTGATACTTTTTTTTATCAAAATATTCTTTTAAGATTTATGAATTATAGATAAGATTTTATAAAATGGTTAGGATAAAATATTGAATAATAATAATATAATATTTTATTAATATTATTCTAATATTTATATAAATATAATATTAATTTTAATATTATAATATCTATTATATTTTAATATTTATACTAATATAATATTTTATTAATATTTATATAGTATTTATATTTATATATCAATATTTATATTAATATAATATTATATTTATTAAGATATTAATAAATTTATTATATTAAAATATTAATATTATATTAAAATATAATATAATATATATTAGTATTATATTAATATAATAAATTAGTATGATCTAATATTATATTATAATATATTAATATAAATATAATATGTTATGTATATAAAGTTTAGAAGTAAAATATATGATCTTATATCTATTAAGGGTATAGTATGTATTCTACATAGTTTTCTTAGAAAATTGAATGTTCAACCAAATATAAGTCACTTTTTAATAAACCATTTTGCATGGTCGACTAAACATAAAAAAATTCTATTATCAAAAAATTATTTTTTAAAAACTTATTTTTTAGAAAAAAAAATTCTTTCCACGAACCAAACTTATAAGTTAGGCCACCTTATAATTATAAAAAAATATTCTATATTTTTTATATCAAAATCTTTGATTTATGCTTGCTAAATAAATGGCCAACTCATGAAGCGGTTACTTATATTAACCCAACATCGTGTAATCTTAGGCTTAGGGAAGTTTTTTATACACCGCGGGTGGTGTAGCTCTACGGACACCATCTGCAGCGATTGGCCCTTGTGCGGGGTTAGAGCGCTGAAGCTGAAAATTTTTTTTTGCTTCGATTCCGTGAGAGGGCCAATCACCACGGATGGTATCCACGGAACTACACCATCTGCGGTGTAGAAAATATTTCTTCTTAGTAGGGATGGCAATAGATTGGATCAGTTTATACCTATATCCGTTCTGCAAGTAAAAATTCTATATTCATACCCGTCCCATACCCATTTTGGATCGGATCGGATCGGATCCAATAGATATGCGGATCAGATCGAATCGAATATATAAGATGGATTAATCAGATCGGATCGGATATATATAAATAATATAAAATTTTATAATTTTGAATGAAAAATATGTATTAAAATAATATTGATCAGATTCATGTCGGAGCATACTATTATCTGTATCCGATCCAAATCTATTTCGAATATTTTTTTAGAACCCATACTCACTCCACCTTCTAATCGGGTAGGATAAAACTCGCTTCATTCAGATCAAATCAGATCAAATACTTAATAAATTGGATAAAATTATCATCCCTACTGTTGGGGATAAACTCCGCTCCTGCCAAAGTCAAGTTCGGTGCCCTGCTTGATGCGGCCAGTAGCCACGGAAGAGCTTCAGTGGATGCATCTTAGCCGAACTCCTACATCCGACCGAACTTTTTAGCGGTCGGGCCTCAGCCGAACTCCTTCAATCGACCGAACTCTCCAGCGGTCGAGCTCCTTCAAGTGGCCGAACCTTCAGCCGACTAAATTCCAAAGCAATAGTCTCTGCGTACTCCTCCAGCAGCCGAGCTTCTACGGAAGCCAGACTTCCAGCGGACTCCTCCAGCAGCCGAGCTTCTACGAAAGTCGGACTCCCTGCGGACTTCTCCAGCGGCCGAGCTTCTACGGAAGCCGGACTCTCTGTGGACTTCTCCAGCGGCTGAGCTTCTATGGAGGTCGGACTTCCTACGAACTTCTCCAGCAGCCGAGCTTCTACGGAGGCCGGACTTCCTACGGACTTCTCCAACAGCCGGGCTTCTATGGAGGCCGGACTCCTTGAAACTTCCATGAAGGCCGAACTTCTTATGTAGATTTCGGCAGGCGATCCCGCTACGGTTACACGATAATAACGATCGACATTTATCGAGTCAATAACGATCGGCAATAACGATCGCCAATAACGATCGATATTAATCAGGATAATTACGATAATCATTAATAAGGCAGTTACAATAAGCTCCCTTTATAAAAAGGACCCTCCGGATACACTTACGCCAGGTTCTAAAAATCCTTTTTTTTTTCTAAAAACTCTACCGAGCACTCCATTCCTGTTGACTGGAGCTGACTTGAGCGTCGGACGGTCCTGCCGGAGCCACCCCCACCGGCTTTGAGCGGAACTTTATTTTGCAGGTCCCCGACGGCAACCTCATTGACCTCAACTCCGGCGAACTCCGACAATGACCAGTTTCTACGTCAACAGATTGACGCTAGAAGGAGGGCTTGAACCTCCGAGGTTCCCTTGTTCTTAAAGGAGTGCTCGACGATGATTTCTAGAGTTCTCTCCCGAAGAGAAAATGCCTCGAGAGCTTCGACTCGACGATCGGCAGCCTGCGCGCCAGATCCGTCTGTTCCTGTCTTAGCCCCAATAGCCCAGTTTCCACACGAAGCCATCACAGATGTGGGGCAGTTCAATCTGCTGGTCGGATCTGTGGCTCCGCCATAAGGACGCGAGGAACCGACCATAAGAAAAAGCTTTTGGGCATACCAATCGCCCTTAGGAAGTAGAAACGGAGAGCAGAAATTCTTCCGTAGAAGTTTTCACAAGGAGGTCGGAACGAAGTTCGGCGGAAGTGAAGCCGAACTCCCCCTCGAAGCTCATCGTCGGAATGAAGTTCGATGGAAGCAAAGCCGAACTCCCCCTCGAAGCTCATCGCTCAAGTCAGGCCGAACTCCCCCATCTCGAGTATATCATCAATGAAACCTCCTACAAAGAATTCATAGGAGGTAGAGTGAAGTTCGGTAGCTAAAGCAAAGCCGAGCTCCACTTCGAGCTCGACGTCAAGAAAGTTCAGGTAACGAAGCAAGAAGTTCCCCCACAGAAGGTTTTGCAAGAAGGCGGAATGAAGTTAGGCCGTGTCGAAGGAGGTGGAGTGAAGTTCGGCCACATCCACGACCTCGAAGCTCATCATCGAGGAAGCCCCGACAAAGAAGCAGGAAGTTCTCCCATGGAAGGTCTCGTGGGAAAGCGGAATGAAGATTCGGAATGAAGTCCGGCACGAGGAAAGCCGAGCTCCCCCTCGAACATGAAGTCCTCCCACGGAAGCTTTCGCAGGAAAGCGGAGCGAAGTTTGGCACAAGTGAGGCCGAACTCCACCACGAAGCTCATCATCGAAATGAAGTTCGGCGGAAGCAAGGCCGAACTTCCTGGAAGCTCATCATTGGAATGAAGTTTGGCTCACGTGAGGCCGAACTTTCCTTCGAAGCTCACGATCAAGCGAAGTTCGGCGCAAGCAAGGGCGGAACAAAGTTCTCCCGCGGAATGAAGTTCGGCATAAAGTGAGGCCAAACTCTGCAGCTTCATCATCGGAATGAAGTTCGGCGGAAGCAAGGCCGAACTCCCCTCGAAAGCTCATTATTGGAATGAAGTTCGGCTCAAGTGAGGCTGAACTTCCCTTTGAAGCTCACCATCAAGTGAAGTTCGGTGCAAGCAAGGGCGGAACAAAGTTCTTTCGCAGAATGAAGTTCGGTATAAGTGAGGCCGAACTCTGCCGCACATCATCGCAATGAAGTTCGGTTCAAGTAAGGCCGAACTCCCCTGCTCCAGTATGTCATCGACGAAACCCCTAGAAGGATTTCACAGGAGGTGAGATGAAGTTCGGCCATGGTCGAGACCGCCCCAGGGCGAGCGAGGCTAAACTCTCCCTCTTGTATGTCACCAAGGTGGCCCCCTGCAAAGAAATCACGGGAGGTGCAATGAAGTTCGGGCAAGCAAAGCCAACCCCCTCCCGGGAAGTAAGGAAGTCCGGACAAAAAAGCGTGAAGTTCTCCCGCGGAAGGTTTTGCGGAAAAGTAGAATGAACCTCCGCCCAAGCAAGGCCCGAGCTTCTCGAGCTCAACACGAAGGAAGTCCCGACAGAAGGGTGCGAAGAAGTCCTCCTTTCGAAAGGTTCGGCAACTACGCCCCACTACTCTAACTCGAATTCTCATCGAAGTTAAGAGCCAGCCATCAAGACCTGAAGGACTATGGCCTCCCCAAACGTGCGCGATCGAAGCAAGTAATGCCCCTACCATCGCGACCACGACCACGACTACGACACTGAGGAATACATTCAGCTCTAAGACAAGATTGAAGAGCTCGTCAAAAAGGAACGACGGGGTAAATTCCTTCGACGCCAGCCTGAAGCAGAAGAAGATCGGCTAAGAGCGCTGCCGTAACGAGAAACTACAAGGTCGGCCGCCTCATGGCGTTATCAACGTTACCCCGGGGAGGGGCTAGATACATCGGCGATACGTCACCTACCAGCGTCAAAGCCAAGAGAAGCATGCTCCAAATTAAAGAGACCAGCATGAGATAGAGGAGGTCGTCTGGACGGGACTCACTGCCCGATGGATCTCAGAAGAAGAATGCCCCGACGACCTTGAAATGGGGATGTGCTGCCCATAACTTTCCTTCAGTAAAATTCTTTCCTTCCGATAATATTGTTTCGGGATGCAAAAACTGTACGATGACAGCGAAGGAGCAGCCAATAGTCGCCGCGTTAGGAACAGGAGGAGAACCTCATCCTAACCAGAGCAGGTCAAAGACCTCTAAACCTCGACTATAGGAGACAAGGTCTCCCCTAGGTCAACATCAGCCGTGGGAAATAAAGCCTTACCAAAATCGAAGGCCTCGTTCACAAAGGACGAGACGGGGGGAGAGGCTCGAACGATGGTTCGTGGGTGCCCCCACAGCCCATTTGGAATAGGAGGAAAACCTTGTCCTAACATGAGCAAAGTCGAAGGCCTCATTCACAAAGGACGAGATGGGGGAGAGGCTCGGACGACGGTTCGCATGTGCCCCTACAGCCCGCTAGGAATAGGAGGACCTCGTCCTAATGCGAGCAAAGTCGAAGGCCTCGTTCACCTTAGACGAGATGGGGGGAGATGGACGACGGTCTGAATGTGCCCCCACAGCCCGTTAGGAATAGGAGGAGGACCTCGTCCTAACGCGAGCCTCAGCCAGAGGAGATAAAATCTCCTTCGAGCGACCCTATCAACCTCGGTCAGAGATAAGATCTCTCCCGAGCAACCACCTCGGCTAGAGATAAGATCTCTTCCGAGAGGTTCAGCTAGAGATAAGATCTCTTCCGAAAAGCAGAGAAGTTCGGTCAGAGATAAGATCTCTCCCGAGAAGTTCGGCCAAAGATAAGATTTCTTCCAAAAAGCAACCTCAGCCAGAGATAAGATCTCTCCCGAGAAGTGTTCGGCCAGAGATAAGATCTCTCCCGAAAAGCAGCAACCACCTCGGCTAGAGATAAGATCTCTCCCGAGAAGTTCGGCCAGAGATAAGATCTCTCCCAAAAAGCAATCTCGGCCAGAGATGAGAACTTTCCCGAGAAGCGACTTCGGCCAGAGATAAGATCTCTCCCGAGCGACCGAGACCACCCCGGCCAGAGACGAGAACTTTTCCGAGCGACCTAAACAACCTTGGCCAGGAATAAGGTCCGCGACAACCTCGGCTAGAGCACCCGAGACAATGTCGCCTCCGATAAGCTCAACCTTCGACTTTGATCGCAACGGACGAAGCCTCCCTCAATCTCGGTTGGAGATGAGATCTCCCCCGAGCTTCGACCTAGACCAGCACGGAGCCCGGAAGAAGACTTCGATAGTCGCCTTTTCTGCACTTTCTTTCTTCGAGTTTCGAACTCGAAAGTGGGGGGGCTAGTGTTGGGGATAAATCCCGCTCCTGCCAAAGTCAAGTTCGGTGCCCTGCTTGATGCGGCCAGTAGCCACGGAAGAGCTTCAGCGGATGCATCTTAGCCGAACTCCTACATCCGGCCGAACTTTTCAGTGGTCGGGCCTCAGCCGATCTCCTTCAACCGACCGAACTCTCCAGTGGCCGAGCTCCTTCAAGTGGCCGACCCTTCAGCCGGCTAAATTCCACAGCAATAGTCCCTGCGGACTCCTCCAGCAGCCGAACTTCTACGAAAGCCGGACTTCCAGCGGACTCCTCCAGCAGCCGAGCTTCTAAGGAAGCCGGACTCCCTGTGGACTTCTCCAGCGGCCGAGCTTCTACGGAGGCCGGACTTTCTACGGACTTCTCCAGTAGCCGGGCTTCTACGGAGGCCGGACTCCTTGAAACTTTCATGAAGGCCGAACTTCTTATATGGATTCCGGTAGGCGATCCCACTACGGTTACACGATAATAACGATCGGCATTTATCGAGTCAATAACGATCGCCAATAACGATCGGTATTAATCAGGACAATTACGACAATCATTAATCAAGGCGGTTACAACAAGCTTCCTCTATAAAAAGGACCCTCCGGATACACTTACGCCAGGTTCTAAAAACCTTTTTCTCTTCCTAAAAACTCTACCGAGCACTCCATGCCTATTGACTGGAGCTGATTTGAGCGTCGGAGGGTTCTGCCGGAGCCACCCCCACCGATCCTGAGCGGGACTTTATTTTGCAGATCCCCGATGGCAATCTCATCGACCTCAACTCTGATGAATTTTGGCGACGATCAATTTTTGCATCAACACCTACTCCTTAGGCTTAAGCTCATCCACATCTTCCTGGTTGTTTTGCATTTTCTTTTCTTTTTTTTTTCCCCTTGTATGTTATATAATCCCCACGAGGCCTTCACTTGCTCTAGACCTGGAAACCCGGCAAAGCAACAGCTAGTCGGCTTGCAACAGCGTGCAGCATCTGGTTTCCAATATATCTCACATCCAAAAAGCTGGACCCACCAAAATTAAACCTCGTGGCAGGCAGAAGACAAATGACGATGCTGTTTTATGCTCGTTTGGATCAGCTAATCCTTTTCCGACGACAACGATCCCGTCCGAATCTCCCATCGCTATCAAATATTCGCTTAGATTTGGATCCTTAAGACCTTACCGTAAAAAAAAAAAAAAAAGAGTTGAATCCTAAGACACGGTCACATCTTTCAATCAGAACCGGACCTTCTCAACCTCTTCCTCCATGGTCACATCTCCTCCTTGGTTCGCATTTGCCAAATTCTCATAATAGTCACATACCTTTTTACTGAACCGGGCCCGGTCTAGGAAGGAGAACCGGATATGCCAAACCGGGCTGGTTTAATTTTCCAAGGCAGCAACCCAAAAACCCATGGAGCAAATGAGGTTGAAGGGTCTGAACCGGACCCCAAATAGACCCAAAATGGATCGGAATAGGCCAGCAGACCGGGTAAAAAATTGAGAAGCTCAGGAAATGTTTAGAAACATAAAAACATGATTTCACGCATGGAGACGGACAACTGGGTTAAGCACCGAAAGCTAAGTTTAAGGTTTTTTTTTAGTTACCGCTGTCAAATTATTTATTAGTTAAATTGCATGATTCTTGGTCATTAGCAGACAATAATTGCCTAAACTCTAAACGATTTTATAATCACCAGTGATTTTTTTGATCTATAATTCCAAAAAATAAAAGTCTTTGTGGACCTCCTTGTCTCCCGGAAGCTTGTCAGAGTTTTGTTTTAGGGCCACCCCATGATTAATAGAATGGTAATGATGATGGTGCAGTCCTAAGCATATCCAATGACATTTGTTGCTAATAAACAAATTTATATTACTACTTTTCGGTGGGAAAAGTTTCAACATCTATTACACATAGACCCTAAAAATCCATATATAATGATCTCAATTTTCATCACAGACTTTAAAGTGATGCCTAGTTTGTCTATCTTGCAATAATTTCTTGCTGATATTTTATAAAAAGTTTTTTTTTTTTTTTTTACATGTATAGTTCCTAAAAATTTTGATTTTTCATGCACGTTTTCTTTTTCATTTCACCAATGCCCTCGCAGTTAACTAGCTGTTAATACCAATTATTTTACTGATCATAAAATGATATAAGTACCCCCAAGCATTAAATGGTCTGTAATAACGAACTAGAGGGTCATTTTGTCCTGTTATTAAACTTATTTTTTTAATAATTAAATGACTCTAATCGTAATTCGGTCTCATAGGTGCTAAAAATAGTGAATGGCAAGGACATTGATACAAAATAAAATTATTTGAAACTGCATCCATACAAAATGCATAATTACATGTTTATACCTGCAAAATTGAAGCACGAAGGATGTGCATGCAAAAAATCTTTTTTTTTACATAAAAAGCATGTATAATTTCAAATGTATGTCCACTCCAATTGCAACTTTAATAGATAAAAATTATTTTAATATATAAAAATTGTCGGATGCATTTTCCATTGTAATAGGAGTTTTCAAGAAAGCCAAGTTGATAAATTCGCTGGGAATGGATTGTAAGACATGTAAATTTTGCATTTTTTATATTTTTAAAGGAGAATGGGTTTGGCTAGATATTGTGCATATCCTTCTCTCCAAGCATAATATCCCATTGAAGACCGCAAATTGTGAAACACTAAAAAGAAGATTAATATATTAATCTTTAATTTTGAGGAGATCATTAATGAGGGCACAAACTATGTCTTCTTTACAAGATGGTCATGCAATGTGAAATTGATGCTTTTGTGATCTTTTTGATTTCTCGGAGAGTACTACTCATTCATTGCACTAAGCTAGTTACTAGCAAACTAGAATTTTTTTTTTTAGCCATTTGTCTTTGGTTTCTAGACAATTATTCATCCATATATGTAATTCCCTTAATAAATTTTTATAATGTTTTCTGATTCTAAGAAATCATTTTACCACCATCTCCATCTCCTCTTTTAATATGGTTTCTCACAGCAAGGCTTTGAAAAGAGGCGGACATGAAGAGTTAAGGGTCATCAGGTTAAGAACTTTTATAATTTCTTAGAATTTAAGCACATCTAGGGTGCAGTACTATGATTTAAATTTTCTATGCTTGGCCCCCAATCACTGATACTGACAATTGCTCAGGATGGTTGATGTGTTGAGATTAATATACTCAAAGTTAGTTAACCATGGGTGGATGGTTGTGCATAGGATTTTTGTGCATGGCCTTGCATTGTAGACACATTTAGTCCCCCCTACACTTCACCCTTCCACTGGCTCCTCTCCTCAACCAATCAAATGTTTTTTCCCAATCAAAGTTTTAATTTATGTTTCTCATCTATTAAAAATATCATATCAGTAAGTAGCTAGGACACCCTTTTAAAATTCACAATCAGCATTATAGAACAAGCAAAAACTGATACATCAACACTTTTTTTTTTTTTTGGATGAATACATCAACACTATTAGGTCAGAACAAGTTCCTGACTCATGTTGTTTTATTAAATTTGAGCAAACATGCATAGTTCTCACACTCTTAGTTTACTTAAAATTCTAACAGAATCTTTCATGCGTGGCAAAATTTTTGAATATTGCAAAACCATGGAAACTCCCCACGAACAAATCAAAACTGAGATAAATTTTGAGTACATCAGATTGAATGTTTAGATTTGAGAATGACTCAAAATTTACATGAACTCCACCAGTTTAAATTAAATCTATTATTTAATTATATATATTGCTCCAAATAATAAGAGATGAGGGAGTTTTCTACAAAAGGTTTCCTTTATTATATGAGACTTTTCTCGATAGTCTCTGATCTCTCTCGGTATTTTTCTTCGATTGAAACTTAGTTTTCGTAAGAGGTGCTGGGTATGTTCTTTTTAAAAGGAGGGCAAAGCCTCTCTTTTGGGGTATGCAATAGGAAGCTTTATTTTTTTGATGTTCTTTCTTCTTGGGCTCTCGATTTTTATTTTTGTTGCTCTTGTTTTCTTGTCTCCAATTTTTGTTCGGTTGGAGCTCTGCATCGAAGGCTTCTTGGGCAACCTTTCTCCATTCTCTTTCTTCTGGATGTGAAGATTCTTGAAGTTTATTTTCTCTTCTCGGTTTCACGGACGTCTAGTGCTATTGGCCGAATACCCTTATTTCTCGATCGGTATTTTGGTAATTCATCTTGATTTTTTGCTGAGGTTGAGAAAGAAAATCTTCATCTCAGGTAATCTCTTACCTTTGATCTGTTGCTGAGGCCGAGATTGGTTGATCCGATTGGATCTTTGTTGCCTTCTATCTGATATTTTGTTGCCTTCCATGTAATTTTGATTTCGGATATTTTATACGTTATATTGTACCTATTTTTGGGATGGATTATTTAGTGGATTGCTCCTCCTTCCCGTGGATGTAGGCCCCATATGCTGAACCACGTAAATTTTAATTCATTGTATTTGATTATTATGCCTGTGATATGTTTGGTGAATTGCCTCAAAGAGACTCGACATTAAAATTCAAGCATAAATCGATCCAGTCCGCTTGTGTGATTTCAACAATTGGTATCAGAGAAAGGTTGGATGGCTAGTGACAAGCAACAAAGTTTTTCAATGGCTAATGATTCAGCATCTATTTCTCATTCCACTACTATCAGGCATAAAGTGGCCATCTTTGATGGCATAGGAGACTTTTCACTATGGAAGGTAAGGATGAAATATTTATTGGTTAAAAAAGATGTAGCAAAAGCTCTTAAGGATATGGATGCAATCCCGAAAGATAATGAGGCTGCTAAAGAAGAAATTAATGAGAGAGTCCTAGAAATCCTATTTTTAGGATTGAGTGATAAAGTCCTACGAAATGTTGTGGCTCTAGATACAACCAAAGGCGTATGAAAAAAATTGGACAGTCTATATATGGCAAAATCCCTGACCAATAGATTGTATTTAAGAAAAAATTACACACATTTCATATGGTAGAAGAAACTTCACTTAAGAATCACTTGGATGAGTATAATAAGCTCCTGCTTGATCTAGCAAATATTGGTATCGATGTAGATGAAGAAGATAAGGCTTTGATTCTAATTTACTCTTTATCTAAGTCCTTTGAGCATATTACCACTACCATGCTTTATGGAAGAGAACCTATAAGTCTTGAAGAAGTAGAAGCTACTTTGTTATCTAATGAGCTTAGATTAAAAGTACAGCTTCAGCATTAGGCTCAGACTCCAGCTCAAGGTCTTACTGTTAGAGGCAGAGATGAACAGAAAAAGGATGGACATGATAGAAGTAAGTCTAAAAATAGATCAAAATCTAGGCCTAAAAGATTAGGTATTTATCACTATTACAAAAATCTAGACCATTGAAAATCAGAATGTAGACTTCTACAAGCTAAAAAGAAAGAACAAAAGGATAAAGGAATAGTCTCAGATACGACATCAGTTACAGTTTCTTCGAGAGGTTATAGTAGTCTATGCAGTGTTTATAGCTACTTATAGTGTTAGTCTTGCTGATACTTGAATCGTGGATTCTGAAGCATCCTTCCACATGACACCTCACAAGAAATAGTTCTCTTTCTTTAGATCTTGTGAAGGTGGTACTGTTCTCCTTGAAGATGATGGTATCTGTAATATAGAAGGTATTGATACAATCCAAATTAAATCTAATTCAAATACTGTGGTGACATTGGATGATGTCAGATATGTTGCTAAATTAAAAAGAAATCTTCTCTCAGTACATGCCTTTGACAGAGCAGGTTATGAGGGCAGATGGGTAGAGGATCTATAACTATCAATAAAGGGGTTGTTGGTGCAGAAATCCATCTTCGTCGGAGGTCGCCGGAGTCGAGGCCGCTGAGGTCGCCACCGGGGACTTGCAAAACGAAGTCCCATCCGGAACTGGTGGGGGGTGGCTCCGGCAGGACCCTCCGACGGTCAAGTTAGTTTCCAGCCAACAGGAATGGAGTGCTCGGAATGAGTTCCGGAGCTTAGAGATGAGGAGGAGAGCTTAGAGAGTCGAGAGTTCAGAGAGCTTAGCCTTGGCGTATGGAGGGTCCTTTGTAGGCGGAGCTTAGTTGATAGCGACAGCCATACCGTCGCATGGAGTTCGGTACGGAGAGGATGGGGAGTTCGGTACGGAGAGGATGGCGTCGTCAGGCGATCGGTGATGGCCATACTGACAAGTCGTGGGCCGCATGGAGTTCGGTACGGAGAGGAAGGCGTCGTCAGGGAGTGGCGTTGTCAGAGGTGGTAGCCATGTCGTTTGGTTTCGTCGCCTGTCGCTGATGGCCATAATTCATCTCGTAGGAGAGCCTGGGGGAGTTCGGCTGGCTGAAGGGTCGGCCATCTGTAGAGTTCGACCGAGGGATGATTGCTCCAGTTGCTAGTTGGTTCGGCTAAGGCTCGTCCGCTGAGGAGTTCGGCCGCTAAGAGGACTTCGTTGAAGCTCGGCCGCTTGGAGTTGGTCCGAAGGAGTTCGGCCCGAGGGAGTCCGAGGGAGTTCGGCCTTGGGCGAAGGAGTTCGGCCGTGGGGAGTCTGAAGGAGTTCGGCCGTGGGGAGTCCGAGGGAGTTTGGCCTTGGGCGAAGGAGTTCGGCCGTGGGGAGTCTGAAGGAGTTCGGCTAGACCAGTGCGCTGAAGCTCTTCTGCGGCTACTGGTTGCATTATGCTGAGCGTCGGACCGGGCTTCGGCAGGAGCGGGATTTATCCCCAACAGTAGCCCCCCCACTCCCGAGTTCAAAAATTGAAGGAAGGGAGTACCAAAACGGGCGACTGCCGAAGTCTTCTTCCAGGCCCCGCATTTGTCGCGGCTGAAGCTCGGGGGAGGTCTCTTCTCCAGCCAAGGTTGACGCTGAAGTTGAAGCTGAGGCTTGGGGGAGGTCTCTTCTCCAGCCAAGGTTGACGCTGAAGTTGAAGCTGAGGCTTGGGGGAGGCCTCCTCTCCAATTGATGTTTGGAGTTGGAATGGAACTCGTTCCCAGCTAAAGTCGATGAAGCTGATGTTGAAGCCGAAGTAAATCTCGCCTCCCTGCGGTCGAGGTCGGAGTTGAGCTCCTCGGGGGTGACATTGTCTCCATCAGCTGAAGTTGACTCGGGGGGACCTCCTATTCCGCGGCCGAGGTTGTCGTGGTCGCTTGGGGGCGATCTCATCTCCTGCAGTGGAACTTGCCGTAGACTTTGAGGCTCGATCTCGGATCTTGCTCACGTCAGGATGGGGTTCCCCTTCTATTCCTAATGGGCTGTGGGGGCACATGGGGACCGTCGTCCTCGCCTCTCCCCCACCTCGCTTTAGGTGAACGAGGCCTTCGACCTTGCTCGCGTTAGGACGAGGTTCTCCTCCTGTTCCCAACGGGCTGTGGGGGCACATGGGGACCGTCGTCCTCGCCTCTCCCCCCATCTCGTTTTAGGTGAACGAGGCCTTCGACCTTGCTCGCGTTAGGACGAGGTTCTCCTCCTGTTCCCAACGGGCTGTGGGGGCACATGGGGACCGTCGTCCTCGCCTCTCCTCCCATCCCGTCCTTTGTGGATGGGGCCTTTGACTTTGCTCGTATTAGGACGAGGTTCTCCTCCTGTTTCCAATGGGCTGTGGGGGCACATGGGGATCGTCGTCCTCGCCTCTCCCCCCATCTCATTTTAGGTGAACGAGGCCTTTGATCTTACTCGCGTTAGGACGAGGTTCTCCTCCTGTTCCCAATGGGCTGTGGGGGCACATGGGGACCGTCGTCCTCGCCTCTCCCCCCATCCCATCCTTTGTGGATGGGGCCTTCGACTTTGCTCACGTTAGGACGAGGTTCTCCTCCTGTTCCCAATGGGCTGTGGGGGCACATGGGGACCGTCGTCCTTGCCTCTCCCCCCATCCCATCCTTTGTGGATGGGGCCTTCGACTTTGCTCACGCTAGGACGAGGTTCTCCTCCTATTCCTAGCCGGCTGTGGGGGCACATGAGGACCGTCGTCCTCGCCTCTCCCCCCATCCCGTCCTTTGTGGATGGGGCCTTCGACTTTGCTCACGCTAGGACGAGGTTCTCCTCCTGTTCCTAGCCGGCTGTGGGGGCACATGAGGACCGTCGTCCTCGCCTCTCCCCCCATCCCGTCCTTTGTGGACGGGGCCTTCGACTTTGCTCACGCTAGGACGAGGTTCTCCTCCTGTTCCTAGCCGGCTGTGGGGGCACATGAGGACCGTCGTCCTCGCCTCTCCCCCCATCCCGTCCTTGTGGATGGGGCCTTCGACTTTGCTCGCGCTAGGACGAGGTTCTCCTCCTGTTCCTAGCCGGCTGTGGGGGCACATGAGGACCGTCGTCCTCGCCTCTCCCCCCATCCCGTCCTTTGTGGACGGGGCCTTCGACTTTGCTCACGCTAGGACGAGGTTCTCCTCCTGTTCCTAACGCGGCTGACTGCTTCTTCCCTGTCATCGCATAGTTTTCGCATCCAGAAATGATTTTATTGAGAGGGGAGAGTTTTACCGAGGAGAAGCTGATCGCAGCGCATTTTCGTTCGAGGGTTGTCGGGGTGTTGTTCCTCGGAGTTCCCTCGGGCAGTAAGTCCCGTCCAGACGACCTCCTCTATCTCATGCCGGCCTTCTTAATTTGGAACATGCTTCTCTTGACTTTGTCGCTGGGGACGACAATCACCGATGTAGCTAGCTCCTAGCTCCTCCCCGGGGTGGCGTTGATGACGCCGCGAGGCGGCCGACCTTCTTGTCTTTTCTAGTTACGGCAGCGCCTTTAGCCGATCTTCTCCTGCTTCAGACTGGCGTCGGAGGAATTTATCCCGTCGTCCCTTTTTGACGAGCTCTTCAATCTCGGAGCTGAACGTATTCCTCAGTGTCGTGGCCGTGGTCGCGATGGTAGGGGCTTTACTTGCTTCGATCGCGCACGTTTGGGGAGGCCGTAGTCCTTCAGGTCTTGGCGGCTGGCTCTTAACTTCGCCGAGAATTCGAGTTAGAGGAGCGGGTCGTAGCTGCGGAATCCTTTCGGAGAGGAGGATTTCTTCGCGCCCTTCTGTCGGGGCTTCCTTTGCGGTGAGCTCGAGAAGTTCGGACTTCGCTTGCGTGGAGCTTCATTCTGCTTTCCCGCGAAACTTTTCTTTTCGTGGGAGAACTTCACGCTTCTTTGTCCGGACTTCCCTGCTCGCAGAGAGGGGGTCGGCTTTGCTTGCCCGAACTTTATTGCACCTCCCGTGAATTCGTTGTAGCGACGTACTTGAGGGGGAGTTCGGCCTCGATCGCCCTGGGGCGGTCTCGAGCGCGGCCGAACTTCACTTGGGTGATCTGCTGCGGAGTTCGGCCTCCTTTATGCCGAACTTCATTCGCGGGGAGAACTTCGTTCCGCCACTCGCTTGCGCCGAACTTCACTGTGATGGTGGGCTTTAAGGTGGAGTTCGGCTTCACTTGCGCCGAGCTTCATTGATGAGCTCAAAAGGGTGAGTTCGGCCTTGCTTCCGCCGAACTTTATTTCGATGAGCTGAGGAGTTCGGCCTTCCTCCGAACTTCATTCCGTGGGAGAACTTCGCTCCACCCTTGCTTGTGCCGAACTTCATTCCGCGGGAGAACTTCGCTCCACCCTCGCTTGTGCCGAACTTCATTCCACGGGGGGCTTCGTTCCGTCCTTGCTTGCGCCGAACTTCATTTGGATGTTGAGCTTCGAACGGAAGTTCGGCCTTACTTGAGCCGAACTTCATTCCGAGCCTCCATGGGAGTTCCGTCTTACTTCCGCCGAACTTTATTCGGATGAGGGGTCTCAAAGGGAAGTTCGGCTTTGCTTCGAGGTGGAGTTCGGCTTTCCTTGCGCTCGAAGGTTGTGGACGTTTTCGAACTTCACTTCTTGGACGCAGCCGAACTTCATCCCGCCTCCTTGCAAAACCTTTCGAGATGGGGGGTTCGGCTCGTCCTGAGCGATGAGCTTCGAAGGGGGAGTTCGGCTTCGCTTCCGCCGAACTTCATTGATGATCTTCCGGTGGGAGTTCAGCTTTGCTTTCATCGAACTTTATTGATGATCTCCCGGCGGGAGTTCGACTTCGCTTCCGCTGAACTTCATTCCGACGATGAGCTTCAAAGGGGAGTTCGAAAATGTGGCCGAGCTTCAGTCCGCTTTCTTTCTTCGACGGATCTATCTAGCCTGCCGATTAGCCGCTTGCCGCTGACTTCGCCGTCCTTGGCCTCGAAAGCCTCCTCTGCCCGGGCATAATTTTCGGCCCGGGCCAGCATGTCGGCAAAGTCCCTAGGAGGCTTCTTTTCCAGGGAGAACAATAGATTGTTCTTCTGAAGGCCGCTTTTGAGAGCGGCCATGGCGACCGACTGATCCACGTCCTGGACCTCTAGCGCAGCGGTATTGAATCAAAAAATGAAAGCCCGAATGGATTCTCCCTCTTTCTGCCTGATGGCCATTAGGGAGTCCAAACTTCGGCGTGGGCACCGACTACTAACGAAATGGGCCGCGAATTGTTGACTCATTTGATCGAACGATAGGATGGTATTCGGCTTGAGCGCCGAGTACCAGTTCCTAGCGGCTCCTTTAAGGGTAGAGGAGAAAGCCCGGCACAGGATGGCATCTGGCGCTCCATGGAACAGCATCGTCGTCCGGAAGGCTTTCAAGTGGTCGACTGGGTCGGTGGTCCCATTATAGCTCTCGAACTGTGGGAGCTTGAAGTTCGGCGGGACCAATTTTTGCATGATTTTTTGCGAGAAAGGAGGGTCGGTTCGGATCTCATTACCGTATGAGGAGGGAGCGTGGTGGAGTTCTTTGATTCGTCGGCTCATTTCTAAGAGCCTTCGATCCAGAAGATCTTCACGGTCTGTCTTCCTACTGAATGGGTGCAAAGCTTCTCCCTCGGACGAGTTGCGGTTCGAACAAGGGCTCCCCTTCCGTTGCCTTCCTTTTTCGAGGATTGGAGGTCGAGTAGCCCATGTCGATTGCCTCTGGACTGGACCACACGGCTCTGAAGAATCCTGCGCTGGTTGAACTGGCACGGCGGCCTGCTGGTGCATGGCCTGCACCGCCTGAACTGCCTCAGTGAGGCTACGAACCTGCTGGACGAGCAGGTTGAACTGTTCAGCATCCACCGCGGCCACAGACCGATCCTGGACCGTCGGGGCCGGAGCGGTAGCGGACGACCCGGATGGGATCGGGCCGCAGAGGCTGCTGCAGAACGAGCCTGGGTCACCAGGGCTGGAGCAGGAGCGGACGGACTCGAACGGGATCGGACTGTGGAGGCCGCCGATCTCTGGGTGGAGGCTCTCCTGGGGGGCATCTTTTCCCGTTGGAAGGAAATTTGAATTAAGAGGAAGAGAGATTTCTCGAGCACTCCTTTAAGAATAGAGGCACACCAGCTTCCTTTAAGAGGAGAATCTTTGCCGGCAGGCCCTCCTTCTAGCGCCAATCTGTTGGTGCAGAAATCCATCTTCGTCGGAGGTCGCCAGAGTTGAGGCCGCTGAGGTCGCCGTCGGGGACCTGCAAAATGAAGTCCCGTTCGGAATCGGTGTGGGGTGGCTCCGGCAGGACCCTCCGACGGTCAAGTTAGTTTCCAACCAACAGGAATGGAGTGCTCGGAATGAGTTTCGGAGCTTAGAGATGAGGAGGAGAGTTTAGAGAGTCGAGAGTTCAGAGAGCTTAGCCTTGGCGTATGGAGGGTCCTTTGTAGGCGGAGCTTAGTTGATGGCGACAGCTATACCGTCGCATGGAGTTCGATACGGAGAGGATGGAAAGTTCGGTACGGAGAGGATGGCGTCGTCAGGCGGTCGGTGATGGCCATACTGACAAGTCGTGGGCTGCATGGAGTTCGGTACGGAGAGGAAGGCATCGTCAGGGAGTGGCGTTGCCAGAGGTGGTAGCCATGTCGTCTGGTTTCGTCGCCTGTCGCTGATGGCGACAATTCATCTCGTAGGAGATCCTGGGGGAGTTCGGCTGGCTGAAGGGTCGGCCATCTGTAGAGTTCGGCCGAGGGACGATTACTCCGATTGCTGGTTGGTTCGGCTAAGGCTCGTCCGCTGAGGAGTTCAGCCGCTAAGAGGACTTCGTTGAAGCTCGGCTACTTGGAGTTGGTCCGAAGGAGTTCGGCCCGAGGGAGTCCGAGGGAGTTCGGCCTTGGGCGAAGGAGTTCAGCCGTGGGAAGTCTGAAGGAGTTCGACCGTGGGGAGTCCGAGGGAGTTCGGCCTTGGGCGAAGGAGTTCGACCGTGGGGAGTCTGAAGGAGTTCGGCTAGACCAGTGCGCTGAAGCTCTTCTGTGGCTACTGGTTGCATTATGCTGAGCGTCGGATCGGGCTTCGGCAGGAGCGGAATTTATCCCCAACAGGGGTATTAACTTTATTGAGAGGTAAATTAAGTGACACTCTTTACTATCTGGATGGCAGTACGGTGGTTGGACAGGCATCAGCTATATAATCTTCTATTGAGCAGTTGACATATTTATGGCACTAGAGACTAGGACACATCTCAGATAAAGGTTTACAGGAGCTGAGCAAACGTGGTTTGCTAAGTGGTTAGAAGATCGATGCACTTGGATTCTATGAGCACTGCATATTTGAAAAACAATACAGAGTCAGCTTCACTACGGACGTGCATAGGATAGCTCGTATATTGGATTATATTCATTCTGACTTATGAGACCTGTCCCAATTGCATCCAAGGGTGGATCTAAGTATATACTTACTTTTATTGATGATTACTACCAAAAAGTCTGGATATACACCATTAAAAATAAAAGTAATGTATTTGAAACATTCAAAAAGTGGAAGGCAATGGTCGAGAGGTAAACTGAAAGAAAGGTCAAAATCTTTCAAACTGGTAATAGATTAGAATTTTGTTCTATAGAATTTGATAACTTTTGCAAGTCAGAAGGCATTGTTAGACACAGAACAATAGTGGGTACACCTCAACAGAATGGTGTGGCAGAATGTATGAATCGCACACTATTAGAAAGAGTCAAATCTATGCTATCTAGTTCTGGACTAAGTAGAGATTTTTGGGCAATGGCCGCTCACACAACCTGCTATATTATAAACTGATCTCTTGCATCAGCATTAAGCATGAAGACTCTGAAAGAGATGTGAACAGGAAGATCTGTAGACTATTCAGTACTCAGAATCTTTGGGTGTCCAGCTTATGCACATGTCCGAGATGGAAAGTTGGACCCTAGGGCTAAAAAGTGCATAATTATTGGATATGCATATGGATTGAAGGGCTATAGATTATGGTGCATAGAGCCTAAATCTCATATTCTTTAGTCAGCAGGGATGTGACATTTCATGAGATGGCCACTTCTTCAAGGCAGCTATAATCTAATTCTTCTCAGAGAGATCAAGATCAGGGTCAGTAGGAAAGGACTATTATGGATATTGATCAGACTGTTAAATCACAATAGCAGCAGTCAAATGAAGATACTTATAATGAACAACAATAGCAGATAGATGCAGAGATCTAGACTCAAGAGGAGGTGACATTACAGGATCAGGATCAGATTGATTGTATTGCCACTCAAAGATTCAGGCATTAGATCAGAGCACCTCAAAGGTATGGCTTCGAGGATTCTACTTGTACTGAGTTAATCTATTATGCTCTGAGCATTGTAGACACCATTGGTGATGAGCCAACCATAATCAGGAGGCTATTAGTAGTTTACGAGCTGAGCAGTGGACCATAGCTATGGTTGAAGAATCACAGTCTTTAGAAAAGAATCAGACTTGGAAGTTAGTCAAATTACCAAAAGGCGAGAAGGCAATTGGCTGCAAATGGATCTTCAAAAAGAAGGAAGCAGCCAGTTCTCAAGATTTTAGATATAAGGCTAGGTTAATAGCAAAGGACTACAGTCAATGGGAGGGTATAGATTACAAGAAGGTATTTTCTCCTGTAATCAAACACTCTTCTTTCTGTGTTACTTGCACTTATTGCTTCTCAAAATTTGGAGCTGGAATAACTAGATGTTAAGATAGCTTTTCTTCATAGTGATTTAGAGGAGCATATCTATATGCAACAACCACCTAGTTTTGAGGTTCCAAATAAAGAAGATCATGTATGTTTACTCAAGATATCTTTATATGGTCTCAAGCAGTCTCCAAGATAGTGGTACCATAAATTTAATAGATTTATGATCGATTATGGATACAGTAGATCTTCATATGATAGTTGTGTGTATTACCAGCAGCTTTTAGATGGATTCTTTTATTACTTATTACTATATATGGATGATATATTAATTGCAGTCAAGGACACGCCAATCATCCAGAAACTGAAAGTCGAGCCCAGTATTGCATTTGATATGAAGGACCTTAGATTGGAAGAAAAAGATACTTGGGATGGAGATTATTCATGACAGGTAGTTAGATAAATTTTTTCTTACTCAGCATAATTATATTGAGAAAGTCTTGGATAGATTTGGTATGTCTACAGTCAAGCCAGTCACTATCTCTTTTGCCTATCATTTTAGACTATCTGCTAGAGACTCTCCTCAAACTGAGGATGAGGAGAGATATATGTCTAGAGTACCATATGTGAGTACAATTGGCAGCATCATATACGCGATGGTCTGCACTCGATCTAATATTTCACAGACAGTAAGTATAGTGAGCAGATACATAGATAAGCCTGAAAAGGCTCACTGGTCAGTTGTGAAATGGATACTTAGATATCTGAAAGATACTTCTAAATTGGGATTGGTATTCTTTGCACAAAGTAATTGTATAGTTATAGAATTTTGTGATTCAGATTATGCTTGTAATTTGCTATTTGGCTAAGAAGGTTGGTACAGGATTTGGATCTCGAACAAAATTATTTGGATATTCGTTGTGACAGTTAGAGTGCTTTGCACATTGCCAAAGATCAGATGTATCACAAATACACAAAACATGTAGATGTCAGATATCACTTTATCAGAGATTTAGTAGAAAAAGATGATGTTAGGCTTCAGAAAATCTACACTGTTGATCATCCAGCTGATATGCTTACTAAACCAATCCCTGCAATTAAGTTCAAGAATTTCCTGAACTTGATTAGTATAAGCATATGGTAATGCCCTACAGGGCTTGTGGTGAGGAGGTAATATTTTTTTAATCCATATCTGATATAAAAGGTATAATATTTGTCGCAAGGAGGAGGATTGTTATTTAATTATATATATTGCTCCAAATAATAAGAGATAAGGGGGTTTTCCGCAAAAGATTTTCTTTATTATATGAGACTCTTTCCGATAGTCTTCGATCTCTCTCGGTATTTTTCTTCAATTGAAACTTGATTTTCATAAGAGCCACTGGGTTTGTTTTCTTTAAAAGGAGGCCACAACCTCTCTCTTGGGGCATGCAATATGGAGCTCTGCTCTTATTTTTGTTGCTCTTGTTTTCCTTGTTTTCCATTTTCGTTCGGTTGGAGCTCTGCATCGAAGGCTTCTTGGGCAACCTTTCTCCGTTCTCTTTCTTTTGGGTGCGAAGATTCTTGAAGTTTATCTTCTCTTCTTGATTTCACGGATGCCCAGTGCTATTGACCGAATGTCCTTATTTCTCGATTGGTGTTTTGGTATTTCATCTTGATTTTTTACTGAAGTTGAGAAAAAAAATCTTCATCTCAGGTAATCTCTTATCTTTGATCTATTGTCGAGGCCGAGATTGGTTGATCCGATTGAATCTTTATTGCCTTTTATCTAATATTTTGTTGCCTTTCTTGTGATTTTGGCTTTGGATATTTTATACCTTATATTGTATCTATTTTCGAGATGGATTATTTAGTGGATTGCTCCTCCTCGTGAATGTAGCCTCCATGTGCTGAACCATGTAAATTTTGGTTTCATTGTGCTTGATTATTATGCTTGTGATATGTTTGGTGAATTGCCTCAAAGAAACTCGACATTAAAATTCAAGCATAGATCGATCCAGTCTGCTTGTGTGATCTCAATAAAATCAGTCTCGAATTCAATCCGATCAAATTCCATCATTAAATTGGAATCATGATATAATACTTCTGGGGAAGCTAAAGGTTTGATATCTCTTAAATAATTTCAGATAATTAAATCGATATCAATTTTTTAATATCTTTGCATTAGATTACAAGTAGGTATTTATAATATAATAATAGATAAATCTGATGCAACCCCATCTGCTAAAAGCCCTTATAATATACAACTAATTTTTCTTAAATGTTTCTTACTGTTCTTTTTGTTCCTTTCCAAAGATATCTTCTCTCCTCTTTTTGATCATTTCGCTTGAGAGACATGCTTTTTGTCCATCCAAATCAACCCTTCTCCATTGTTTCGCAACTGTCAGCCTATAAATGGTGAAGAGCCCTTGAAAAGGAGTGCAATTTCAATTCCTTGAATATTTCTTGTTACTCGTCGTCTCCTTTTAGAGAATAACAAGTTTGAAGGAGGATTCAATGGTACACTTTAAGATTGCTACTTCCAAGACTCGTATGATGTATATACCTATAGACCAAATAAAATCTTTTTTCTGTCCCTTGAATTATCGCGCCAGTGTATTTGAAACCTACCCATTTTATTCTAGTGTATTTACTAGTGCATATTAGAGGGTTTGGATCTCAACTTTTGGGTAGAATTGGTGAATTGGATCTATAATGCTTAAAAAAAAAAAAAAAAATCTACTATATATATATATATATATATGCTGAGCTATGAAGTCAAGGAAATGAGGAATGATACAATTAGATTAGAGGATTTATGCTTTGAAGTGTCATGTGTTTGTTTGAATTTACACTGTCAATTTAGTTTCTACAAGCTACTAGCTAATAATTGACCCTGGATATCTTCTTAACTAAAAAGGAGACTTGTAGACCAAAATCTAAATTGATGGTCCAGGTTGGAGCCCACTGATCCAGTGGATCATATTGAAAATATGATGAACTAGTCTTTATCACACGGTACACACGGCCAATTCAAAGAGATAAACTGATCGTAAACAGCTGGAGCTCAAGCAAAAAATGTGAGGTCAAAGAGAGAATTTCACACACTAGTACCATTACATTTGTCTAGGGGAGCTAGGAGTGGGTTCTTACTCTATTGAGAAGTACTGCTATGAGTTATTATTCTTCAAAAAATGAGAAAAACTGCCGGCTTGACCTCAGAAAAGTAGGTCTCCACATGGGCTTCTAATAGTCTCTATGAAGCTTGAGTGCTAGGGTAGAGGTTAACCTAACTGTGAAATCACATGGTACAAAATTTGACTAAGTTACATCTTTGCCTTTTTATAACATGTATGACTGTTTAGAATTTGTTAGCTAACACATCCAACCACCCCAACCCCCCAAAATAAATAAATAAATAAAACTACTCAAAATTCATTGCCTAATGTGCATAATATTGAATGCATTGTTTCTTTGCAAAACCTACCTCCTTTGGTTCATCTGTTTTTATTTTTTTATTTGTTATTCTTTAGAGGATTCTTATTGTTAGATACACTTTAGGTGCCATTCTAATCTATGAAGAGGGGGAAAAAATGAAATCTTATTTTCCTGCAGATTGTACATTATTTGCTTAATGTTATGCTTATAAGATTAGACAATTCATCAAGCATGGGTAGATGCTCAGCCATATTCAGCATTGCTTCTCTTAATGTGAATAACGTTTGTCTTCAAATTTAAGGACTCATTCCAATTTAACTTAGTTTTGTTAGATTTAATTGTGATTGGGATGGTTGGATAAACTATATATTTTGGGATGATCAAGTTAGCTTGTAAGCTTGACATAAACCCTTTTCGCGGCATATTTAGATTCATTGAAATATTGCTAATTTTATCTATTTTATGATAAACATTTGTTAACTAGCAGCCGATTAAGCACTAATAATTTTTCAACACACGCATTTTTCAAAATTAATTATGCCATCACATGTAATTAATCTTAAAATTTGTCAGCAGGCCCTTTATACTAACTATAATTTATATATCTTGTTCTTTAATCCACTTGAGCTACAACCTTTAGGTGCATTGAATGTCAGTAATGCTATCAATCCATCTTGTCTTAAATACTTACTATTGAGCAGCCATTTGTAATGTATTCCACTTGCTTAAAACACATTTTCATTAGTTAAAAAGTTATATCATCACTGCTGATCTTGAATTTATCAATGAGAAATTTTTATCAAGCAAGTATTCATATTTTATGCTCCTTGACCCAGATGGGTTGCATCTTTTGGTACATTGAATAAAATTGACGTTAGCTGGTCGTTTTTTCTTGATACTTGTGGCTAAATAGCCATTTTTCCTTTATTCCTCTTGTTGTAGCCATTCCTTTTCTTTTAAAATTATGTCATCATATTAAAGCATGCACTGTTTCGACACAACTATATATTGTTCTCTTTGTCCAAAATGCATTCTTATTAGTTATCATCTTACCAATAGCATTGAAAAGTGATAGTCAAGCGCACATCAATCTCCCAAATTGGCAAAGAATTAAATATAAGAAAAACAAGATGAAATTTGTCATTCTTTTATTTTACAAAGACTCCCAATCACAATTTTGTTCTTATCATCCCAGAAGCATCGCTTGTCAAACTCAAACATACGATAGAAATGCTGGGACAAACAGCTTGATATCACGTTTTTTATCAGCATGATATTAAATAAATAATTAAGTGGTAACAAAATTGTAAAACTATTAGTTCATGTAGTAACTAAAACTTTAAAATGATAGAAATACTATGCAAGATTCCATAATTTATATCCTGTAAGCAAATTATCAAGCATCTTCTTTTGTTTAATATATGTGATTATTTTTCCACATCCATGTAGGGTACATCAGACTAATCTTCTGCAAATAATTTTTTAAACTTCAGAACATGAGGTCTGCCATTCTTCGTTTCAGATTGAGGTTGTTATTGCAACTTTTCAGACCACAGCCTACCTAAGCTAAATATAGGATGAATATATATATATATATATTTCACGACTAAAGAGCATCATTTTTCACCGCCATGCTCTCAATTAACATGCAAAAGAGAATATATAAAAATATAATTTTATTAGTATAAGAAATATAAAATACTATACGTACGATTCAAAATGTTTGTTTCATGAATATATACATTGATGATAATAAGAAAGGTACCTTTTATCCATACATAAATTCTTTTTTGATTTAAGGACTGTGATAATAAAAAAAGCATGAGAATATCATTAGTTTCATATTAATTATAAATTAAAAAAAATTTCTAATTTATATGAAAAAAATTATTTTTTTATATAAAATATTTTTTAAATTACAATAAAAAAGAGCAAAATGCTAAAGTAAAAGCAGAAAATATCTCGTTATGAGTTTTTGACCGTCTTTTATGTTGAAATTCTAAAAAGGTTGGCCGCAACATACATTAGTAAGCATTATTTGTATCTCTTATCTTTAGGCGGTGGCAATACGTCGCTAAAAATATTAGAAAATCTACTATAAAGTACACGTCATCCAGTTGTCCACAATTGAATATTGTTAACTAGCCACTCCCATAGCCATCATCCGAGCTACTTGCAATCCCTTGAAGCAGTCCAATCCCCAATAAGATCTTCTGATCCACCTCAAACATCTTACTTATCACCACTACAATAAGAACTAGAATCTATGTGTAGGACCCACCAAAATTTGACACTAGGTAGGCTTGAACAATGTTCATGATGCTGTTTCCTGCTCTATGTTGACTGGCCAATCCTTCTCCGACTCCAGATCATGTCAAGAATCTTTCATCACCAGTTTTGAATCATAAGACAAGGTCGCAATCTCTGTCTCCTCCTTAGAAGTCTGACTTCAAAAGTGGCACCGACTTGTCGTCTTGCTTCTGAGCTGTCCTCAAGTCTAAACTACAAAATCCCCATAATTATCACGTGTTGTATTTCTGGAACTGGACCAGATTGGTCCAGGATTGAGATCAAATCGAACCGTTTCCAACCATTCAGTCTCCTTATAATCACTGAAAAATTGGACCCATTAAGGTCTCAATTAGCACAAGGATATGTGGTTCCATTCATGGTGTTTCAAATAATTGGTATTGGGTGGTGGGAGATTGGAGGGAATGGGTCTAAATTGGGCTTGAATGGCTACTTGGAATTTGGAACATGTTTAGGATGAAAGACAAGTGTTCTACTTTAGGTCGACTATTTTTTGAAGGCATATTTTGCACAAACACTAGAAAGTGGATTCTAGTAACAACTGAATATTCTTATAGTTGAACATGGTGCTTAATATCAAAACCCATAGCTTAGTTAAATTATTTTGTTCCTTGTTATTAATACAAAATAATCCATCCCATAATCTGATGGATGCGAAAACTTTCGTGAATTTTTTTTTTTTAATTTTAATTTGTAAAGATCGAAAGGCTTGTAGTCCTTTTTGTCTCTTAGGAAAAGTTATAGCATGTACTGTACATGTGCATCAGTGCGGTCGTATGGTACTCCATGAATGGCCGATGTGTATTATTGTTGGCCAATCACTAAGACAAGCAGGAGATGATGAATGGAACTCATACTAATGCATCTTGATGATTAGTGGCCTGTAGGCCAATGTGACGGTGCAATTCTAGTGCAAAAGCAATAATTTCTCCTAATTATAGATGGTTACCAATCTTGTCTTTGCTCGTATATTTTTATTTATTTCAAAGGAGACATATCCTAAGCATTCATATTTACATTCGTTTGGAACAAACGATGCCGGGATTCATGACCCTTAAGCCGTGCAACCACATAAAAATAACCCCACTTTTGGGGTAACGCACTCAAAAAGAATGTTGGATGCCTATTTGTAAAAACTTCGAATTTTTCTTTTGTTATTACAACTATCAAGAACAGCAGTGAGAGTGCCACCAATCATTTTCAAAAAAAGAAAGCAAAAATTGCTTATGTCCTACCCTTGGAAAGCAACTCCAACCCAAAACCTAATGGCCGATGGTGATCAAAACATTTTTCTAGATAATAATCTGGACTGAAAATCTAAAATTCCAGCTACTGAATATAATACCCGATATCTAACACATAGCTTGATGAAAGCTCAAGATGCATGTAAACCCAGTGATTTTATCAACTGAATCTTACCGAGTCAGTTAGAAATTGAAGGAAAAGCGATGAATATAAAAGAACTCTAAGAGGGTACACGTTTTTATTGTGGTGGAGTTTTCAATCTCATCCAAAATAATAGTAGTACATATAGTGCGAAACCATTTGCCTTCTCTTCTGAATCAAGACAAAAGGCTTCATTAATGGATTCCGATATCATACCGGTATGGCAGCATGGCATTCAAAGGCTACCAAAATGTACGTAGCGGGCATCGGCAAAGAGGAAGCAAAACTCGCTCATAAAAGACAGAGGATGAAAAGGACAACACAATATCCATGCATGCATCTCTGTTTGGTGCCATTTAATCATTGGCCAGCATCGGTTCTGTTTAAGTGGCCCTTCTTTAGAGGTTAGAGTTGTATTTGGCATGAAAGAATGATCGTTCTTATTTCACGATCTCAATTATTTTTTAAAGTATGATATGAGCTTCATAATTTATGCTATGGAGGAAGAGAAAGATTCATCATGCTTTGAAATATGCATAAAATGAGATTCAATGATTGAAGTTGTGAAAGAAGATGAATCAAATTCTTTCGCATCTAAGATACAACCCAAGTCCCCTTCTTTAGAGCTCATTTTTCAGGAACTCTTTCAGAGTAATTCACTTGCAAGAGGCTACAGCATTGATGATAAATTTGACAAAATTATTCAGCAACATAAATCATTCTGAAGAGAATGCTGTTTTACATGGTGCCATGGATATGGTTAGAGTAAATGCTTCCTGTTATCAAGCTCCTACGCCACAAATTCATCCTAATCTTCACATCCTTGTTTACAGATATAGAATTATAACATGATATAAGATTCGAGTACATACCTAATTTCTCTCTTCTTTAACTTCTTCACCGCACCGGGACACAATCTTTGAGGCAGAAAGGTGTCGCACTACAAGAAATCGAAGCTATAACGTTCACTTTGTCTTCTTATTTCAAATAATGATGATACTTTCATCTGTATTCACGTGAAATTTTCCTCCTCTAAAAACTCTGATATATATATATATATATATATAATTAAAACCCTGCCATCTATAGTCGATCTACACCGACGGATCCCACAACGATCCTTGCGACCAATCCTCCACCTGATCACCAGTGTCATTGGACCAGGCCGGTGGGTCCAGCAGCATCGCCTCCGCCATCTCGACCCACATATTCGGCGAGTCGAGCCCGAGCTCATCATTCCACAGCCTCTCGAACGCCGGCGCCGAGCCCGAGCTACCCGGGCCGGGCCGGCCGACGAGTTCCGGTCTCAACCGGAACCGGGCGGCGGCTTCGAGGGCGGCAGCCCGGATATCGCTCGGGTCGGAGCTGGCCGGCCGGGGGAGCTGGTCGGCGGTCTCCGGGAAATTAAGCCGCGCTTCGCGGCCTTTGAGCTGGAGCGCGGCCACGTCGTGGGCGACGGCGGCCATCTCGGCCGACTCGAAGCTTCCGAGCCAAATCCGGGTCTTCTTGCCGGGCTCCCGGATCTCCGACACCCATTTCCCCCACTTACGCTTGCGAACTCCCCGGTAGTTCATCGCCCTCGCGCCGGTTTCCTCCATGACTGCTTTATTCTCATGCTCCATTTCCATGCACACTTTATCCAGGATAAGAAGAGAGTGTAAGAATATTGTGGTGGTATGTTACGAGGGGTTGGAGAGTATATATAACGGGAGGTGGAGGGGCTTTTAGTCACATGGGAAGGGAGGTTGTTACGGTGTGAGAGCTTCCGAGTAGCTACGTGACGGAGGAATAAAATAATTCCGGGATAATATTTTATGAGGATTGCACGCATTGCACTCGAGAATTCAGGTATATATCTTGGGAGATTTACGTGGGAATAGCATGTATAAAATGTTTCGACATGTCTGAAGTTAGGGACACGCGGATGCTATTTTAAGTTAGGAGGATACAGCTGGATCTCTGAAGGAAGAGGAGAGACTAAGAAAGGAAGGAGAGAGAGAGAGAGGTGGTCACCATCACACCCTGGCTTCCATTAAGGTGGTTGGCAGCGTGAGGTTTGAATGTCGCGTGGGTCCCAAGTTGGACGTTAGGAGTAGGGTGGGGTGGAAATGGCGACAGGCACGTGCCGGTTGACCGTAGCACGGATGGATGTTTTGGGATAAGGCCGTACTGTTCGGATGGAGCCATAATGGGAGGAGATCCGAGCGGCCGGGCCTTTCCACAGAATAGCAAAATATTATTTGCGGTGAAGGACATCTGGGATTTGACATTCGTGCTGCAGCGGGATGCACGACTTTGGATGTGTTAGTGGAACAAAATTGGAGCACTTTGTATGCTTTAGGGAGAAATACGTGGCAGTGTGGCTATGGGCGTGTGGCCCTGTGGATCCTGGGGTGGTACGGGTTATTGATGTTGTTGGGTTCGGACTGGGTTCACTTTTGAAAGTTGAGCGATGGTGGGGCCTGGGTGCAGCGTGGTACGGACCCGATCCAGTTGTGCGCGTTCCATCTGGGATGGAGCATTGAATCGTTCAACTCAAAAGAAGGAATAAAGGGGTTGTCGGCCCAATAGCCAGTAAACCACGAGCATAAAGATTGCACCTTTCCTGCAAAAAAATGATGCAACATTTTTCCCCCACACACCGTCATTGGATTGTATAATGATTATTTTAAAATTTAACCTTAAAATACTTTAAAAGTTATGTAAAATAATATTTAATAATTTATATAAAAATAAAAAAAAATTGATCATACTTTTACGCAAAATATATAATCCGATGTAGGCCAGAAGGAGAAGCTTAGAATGATAATAGGAAAGATAAAAATGATAACATGCAATAAAACCGTTTTGGTTGGAGATAGAATTTGAGCTAGATGGCGATATGCCTATCTTATCCAACATATTATTACATCCCTTTAGGGAAGAAAAAAAATAATAAATTAGTTGCAGTATCTAAATTAATGAAACCTATTGTATATCCTTATTATTAAGCATTTTTTTTGGGTAAATTGATTAAATTAGACCAATTTAGTATAAATATATCCATAAGAATCAGAAAATAAAATGTTCAAAAATTGAGTTGGAATTTCTCCTATTAAATCCCTACAATATAGTCCAAATATGGTTAGCCACATAAGTAGGCATTCAATCAACCATGCCATTAGCAATTTTCTATAGATATGTGATATCTTAAGAGAGTAATTTGCGCATTATTTGCTAGCAATCCTGTAGAAAGAGATAAGGTCTTGCAATAAATTAAGATTGCAAATTTGACAGACATCTGATAACAATCATTGAGTCTTTTCTAAATAAATATGTGAGGTCTTCAATGTCTATGTGACATAAGTCAGACTCTCCCATGTAGCATGTAGTTTTATCATTGAAACTATTCTGATACGATTATGAAGCATTCAAATACCTGAAATTATATTTCTTAACATAGAAAACCATAAATTCAAATTCATTTAGGTCTACACATTTTCATATTGGATGGGATCAACAACAAATAGTACTCAATGAAATAAATAGATTCTATATAATCTCTTTCTCTTGATCAAGAGCATTTTGGCATGAGATCATGACAATCCAATGAAGTCGTAGAAATTTTCTATAATGCATGCCTCCTCCAATAAATGCCTTATCGTCACTCAAACTGCATGATGTGTCCATGTCTTGCACCATTCAAGTCTATCCATTTCCAGGTGTCACGGATGCGGACAGACCATATAATGAATTCTCCTAAGCCTGAAACGTGTTCACGGACTTAACTTTCACACACTTTGGATGCTTATGATCTCCCCTAATCAACAGGCGCATATGTTATCCTACAGTACTTAACAAGTATTCATCCTTCCTTCCACACCATTTTTACAATAATATATGATGCATGTCTAGAATGTTCAATCCAATAATGGCCAATCTAATAATATGTTATTCTACGCCATTTTCACAGTACTATATATATTTGTCCTGTCAATCTAAGCTTTCACGGAATGCTCAATCCAATAATGGATCGGACACTAAAAAGTACATCAACATGCAGCTCTAAGACATTCAAAAGGAGGGAAAAAAAAAGAACATGTGGCTCTAAAGAGTTTCCTGTTTCTATTCATTTGGTTGGAACAGTAGCTGATCTTGGTTTATCCTGCTAGGTCCAACACACAAATGCGTAAGCTGGCCAATTCAAACCGTGTTGCCCAGTGTTACCATCAGAATTTGAAGCTACATAGCAAAACTCAGTGCTGACGATATTGTATCCTAGATAAAAATATGGCGACTGCAGTGTGATGGCATCACTGTGATGCTGGAGGGGAGAAAGAAGACTCCTGGCTCCAGCGCTAAAGGGAAAAGAGGCACTTCTAGAGTTTTCTCTCTCATCTTATTTTTGGCTGAGGGAAAAAAAAGAAAACTCCAATCATGTACGGAGAAAAAAATTATAGTATTATTGCGGCTAATTCTCTGAGGTACCTATCATCGAGAGAGATTATTTGAAAAAGAAGTTCATATTGATCAAAATATTTTTTGATGGAGACCGTCTGATGCCTAGTCAGTGAAAGATTGATGAATAGAATAATTAAAATAGAATTAGGTAGAGTTCTAACCCAGAATTCTCTTGTCAAAATACTCAGTTTACCTTCTTTTTATAGATGAACATAGTAATAACCATCTGTAACGGTCGTAAATTATGAAGTCGCGCTTATTCCGGCATTAAGGGAATGGTTAATGTCTATTATGTGATCATAGAGAAGCCATTATGTGTATTCTATGTCGAAGATGTAGATCTTGCCGACTATATGTTGATCATACTGATCATATGTCGGTGTCTATTTATCATTTTGACCAGCTAATGATTATTTGTTCGATTGAATTATCCTTTTTGGAGAATTGGTTGGGAGTCATCGACCAATAGTCGGCTAATGGTCGAAAGCCGGTGAGTTTATTATTGTCTAGTTGAGGTAAAACGATCGTCAGTTGGCCAGTCGATTTATAGTCGGTCGTTCGAAGGGTTTGGCCAACATATAGCTATCCATAGTAAATTAGAAATTTGTTATCGCCATTATGTAGTCGGATGTATCATCTTTCAGTTGACGAAGTTCCCAATATGTAGTTGGTCAGTCGCCAAATTGAAAAAATTTTCTGAAGCTGAAGAATATGGAAGTCTCGAGGCAGGGGGATCTACTAATCGATCAGGCATTGTACGATGCCGGGTGTTGGTGCAGAAATCCGTCGCCGCCGGGGGTCGCCGCAATCGAGGCCGCTGGGCGCCGCCGGGGACCTGCAAAACGAAGTCCCGTCCGGAACCGGTGGGGTGGTGACTCCGGCAGGACCCTCCGACGGTCAAGTTAGTTTCTGACCAACAGTAATGGAGTGCTCGGAATGAGTTTCGGAGCTTAGAGATGTGGAGGAGAGCTTAGAGAGTCAAGAGTCCAGAGAGCTTCCCCTTAGTGTGTCGGGAGGGTCCTTGATATAGTGGAGCTTGATGGTGACAACTGCAGCCGCGTGCTGGCGGGCCGCTCGAGGTTCGGTGGAGTCAGTCTCACTGGCGCCGCATGCGGCGGATGGAGGGTGACAGCCATCGCCGCCTAACAGTGGATCGCTATCGCCCGCGGCGGACTGACTGATGGTGCGGCGGACTGACTGATGGTGATGGTTGCAGAGCTTGCCGAATGAAGGGATGAAGGCCTTCGTCGTGTGCCCATTTCGGAGGAGTTCGGGCTCCTGAAGAGGAAGATAGGAGGGAGTTCGGCTCCCATAGGCGTCTGGCGAGAGGTATGCAGCTAAGGCCCGTCCGCAGAAGAGTTCGGCTGCTGAGAAGCCGCGGCCCGGCCGTCTGGGTTCGGCCGGCTGTTGGACTTGGGCTGAGGCTTGGACACTTGAGAGTTCGGTAGGAGCTCGGTCGGCCGAAGTTTGATGAGGGCGACCGCTGAGGAGTTCGGCCCAGTGACGACTGCTGAGGAGTTCGGGCCCGTAAGTGACGACTGCTGAGGATTCTACTAAAGCCCGTCCGCTGAGGAGTTCGGCCGCTGAGAGGACTTCATTGAAGCTCGGCCGCTTGGAGTCGGTCCGAAGGAGTTCGGCCGCGGGAAGTCCGAAGGAGTTCGGCCGCGGGAAGTCCGAAGGAGTTCGGCTGCATGGGCTCGCCTGGGGTCGGTCCGAAGGAGTTCGGCCGCGGGAAGTCCGAAGGAGTTCGGCTGCATGGGCTCGCCTGGGGTCGGTCCGAAGGAGTTCGGCCGCGGGAAGTCCGAAGGAGTTCGGCTGCATGGGCTCGCCTGGGGTCGGTCCGAAGGAGTTCGGCCGCGGGAAGTCCGAAGGAGTTCGGCTGCATGGGCTCGCCTGGGGTCGGTCCGAAGGAGTTCGGCCGTGGGATCCGAAGGAGTTCGGCCAGGGCTCGCTGATTCGGCCTCTAGGCAGTTCGGCCGTGGACCTTGGTGCAGGGGAGTTCGGCCTCTAGGCAGTTCGGCCGTGTTAGGGGTTCGGCCTGGCGCCTGGCGCCTGGCGCTGAAGCTCTTCAGCGGCTACTGGTTACATTGGGCTGAGCGTTGGGCCGGGCTTCGGCAGGAGCGGGATTTATCCCCAACAGTAGCCCCCCCACTCCCGAGTTCAAAAATTGAAGGAAGGGAGTACCAAAACAGGCGACTGCCGAAGTCTTCTTCCAGGCTCCGCATTTGTTGCAGCTGAAGCTCGGGGGAGGTCTCATCTCCAGCCAATATTGACGCTGAAGTTGAAGCTGAGGCTTGGGGGAGGTCTCATCCCCAGTCGATGTTTGGAGTTGAAGTGGGACTCGTTTCCAGCCAAAATTAGTGAAGCCGACGTTGAGGCCGGAGTCAATGTCGCCCCCCGTGGTCAGGGTCGGAGTTGACATTGCCTTCATCAACCGAAGTCGATTCGGGGGAGACCTCCTCTTTTGCAGTCAAGGTTATGATCGCTTGGGGGAGATCCCGTCTCCCGCTGACGCTGATACCGAAGTTGAAGCCGAGGTCTGAAGGAGACCTCGTCTTCTGCAGTGAAGCTTGCCGTAGACTCTGGGGCTCGGCCTTGGACCTTGCTCGCGTCAGGACGAGGTTCTCCTCTTGTTCCCAACGGGCTGTGGGGGCACATGGGGACCGTCGTCCTCGTCTCTCCCCCCATCCCGTCCTTGGTGGACGGGGCCTTTGACTTTGCTCACGCTAGGACGAGGTTCTCCTCCTGTTCCTAGCCGGCTGTGGGGGCACATGAGGACCGTCGTCCTCGCTTCTCCCCCCATCCCGTCCTTTGTGGACGGGGCCTTCGACTTTGCTCACGCTAGGACGAGGTTCTCCTCCTGTTCCTAGCCGGCTGTGGGGGCACATGAGGACCGTCGTCCTCGCTTCTCCCCCCATCCCGTCCTTTGGAACGGGGCCTTCGACTTTGCTCACGCTAGGACGAGGTTCTCCTCCTGTTCCTAGCCGGCTGTGGGGGCACATGAGGACCGTCGTCCTCGCTTCTCCCCCCATCCCGTCCTTTGCGAACGGGGCCTTTGACTTTGCTCACGCTAGGACGAGGTTCTCCTCCTGTTCCTAGCCGGCTGTGGGGGCACATGAGGACCGTCGTCCTCGCTTCTCCCCCCATCCCGTCCTTTGCGAACGGGGCCTTTGACTTTGCTCGTGCTAGGACGAGGTTCTCCTCCTGTTCCTAGCCGGCTGTGGGGGCATTTCCGCTCGCTTTTTTCCCAGTGACCCTGAAACGATAGTGTCGAGCAACAAGGTTTTATTGAGGGAAACTACTGGTAGTACATTCTCAGGTTTTCTGAGTTCCAAGGTCGGGGAAGCGCTAGTCCTCCGAGCTCCTTTAGGCGATAGGTACCAGGTCGGATGACCTCTACCACTTCGTACGGACCTTCCCAATTTGGGACGAGCTTCCCTTGACTCTGGGGCTGGGAGACGGCTGCTCGTCGGAGCACTAAGTCCCCAACTCTGAACGCCTTGCTTTTGACTCTGGAATTGTAATACCGAGCCACCTTCCGTTGGTAGGCGGCCATTCGGATGCGGGCTGCCTCCCTCTTTTCTTCCAGAAGGTCGAGGTTGGTTCTGAGGTCCTGGGAGTTGAGTTGCTCGTTGAAGCCCACGATTCGAGCAGACGGGAGTTTGAGCTCGATCGGGATGACTGCCTCGGTGCCGAAGGCCAAGGCGAAGGGTGTCTCGCCGGTCGGTACCCTCTGCGTTGTTCGGTATGCCCAGAGGACGTGGTAGAGTTCGTCTACCCAGGCCCCTTTTGCCCTGTCGAGCCTCGTCTTGAGGCCTTGCAGCAGGGTCCGATTGGTCACTTCGGCTTCCCCATTGGCTTGCGGATGAGCCACCGATGTGAAGTGGTGGGAGACGTTTAGTCCTTCGCAGAACTCGGCAAACCGGGCTCCAGCGAACTGTCGCCCATTATCGGTTATGAGGGCTCGGGGCAGACCGAACCGGCAGATCAGCGTCTTCCAGACGAAGTCCTGCACCTTGGCCTCGGTGATCTTCGCTAGTGGTTCCGCCTCGACCCACTTGGTAAAGTAGTCGATCGCGACCAGGAGGAACTTCCGTTGTCCGGACGCCGTTGGGAAGGGGCCGAGGATGTCCATCCCCCACTGCGCGAAGGGCCAGGGTGCAGTGAGCGGAGTGAGTTCGGATGCCGGCTGCCTTTGCACGCTGGCGTTCTTCTGGCAGCGGTCACATCTCTTCACGTATTCCGTGGAATCACGAAGTAGGGTTGGCCAGTAGTACCCTTGCCGAAGTAGTCTTTGCGATAGGGATCTGGCTCCCGCGTGACTTCCGCAGAGTCCTTCGTGGACATCCTGTAGCGCGATGCAGGCCTCAGAGGGTCGGAGGCACCTCAGCAACGGGAGGGAGTACGACCTTTTATATAACCTGCCCTCGTACAAGACGTAGCGGGAGGCTTGACTCCTGAGCTTCCGAGCTTCTCTCCGGTCGTGGGGGAGGACCCCTTCTTCGAGGTAGGCGATCAGCGGATCGATCCAGCTGGGCTCGAAGTCCGTCCGCAGGACGGCCTGAGGTTCCTCGGTGGTCGGGCACTTCAGAGTTTCCAGAAACACCTCTTTTGGTAGTTCGGCCGGGGCAGAGGTGGCCAACTTGGAGAGGAGGTCGGCCCTTGTATTCCCGGTCCTTGGGATGTGCCGAATGTCGAAGCTGTCGAAGGCTGGTATTAAGTTCTTCACCTTCCCGAGGTACATCACCATGCTTTCCTCCCGCGCCTCGTAGCTGCCGCCGACCTGACCGACCACCAACTGGGAATCGCTATAGACTTGAAGCCGACCCACCTTCAATTCCCTGGCTATCTGCAGCCCGGCTATCAGCGCTTCATACTCGGCCCCATTGTTGGTTGTGGGAAACTCGAAGCGCAATGCGTACTCGGTGACGATCCCCTCGGGGCTAACCAGGACCAGCCCTGCGCCGGCCCCGCTAGAGTTGGATGAGCCATCCACATGCAGAACCCAGGCGCCTTCAAGAAGGTCGGCCCTTTCTTCAGGGAAGCTCGACCGCCACAGCTCGGCTTCGTTGGGGCCTGGTCTCCCTCCGATGATAGTCTCGCTTGATTCAAGCTCGGCTTCAACTGGTGCGGTGCATTCCAGCACGAAGTCCGCCAGTATCTGAGCCTTGATCGATGGCCTGGGCCGGTAATTGATGTCGAACTCCGTGAGCTCGATCGCCCATTTGGCGATTCTTCCTGAAGCGTCTGCGCGGTGGAGGACGGCTCTTAATTGGTTGGTCCGTGAGGACCGTGATGGTATGCTCCTGAAAGTAAGGTCGGAGCTTCCTGGCTGCGATCAGAAGACAGTAAATTAGTTTTTCTAACTTGGAGTACCTGGTCTCCGCGTCCCTCAAGGCTCGGCTCACGTAGTAGACTGGTTGTTGCGCCTTCGCATCTTCCCTGACCAGGACAGCCGCCAGGGCCATTGGAGAGACAGCTAGGTATAGGAGCAGCCCTTCTCCAGGTTCGGGCTTTGCCAGCAGTGGGGGCGCGCCGAGGTAGTTTTTAAGCTCTTCGAATGCCTGTTTGCACTCCGCTGTCCAGCAAAAATCTTTCGGTCGCCTGAGGACCTGGAAGAAAGGCAGGCACCGCTCGGCCGACCTTCGAGACAAAGCGGTTCAAGGACGCCACCTTCCCAGCCAGGCGCTGAACTTCCTTAATTGTTTTCGGGGCAGTCATCTCCTGGATGGCTCGGATTTTCTCGGGATTTGCCTCGATTCCGCGTCTCGACACCATGAATCCTAAAAATTTTCCGGAGGTCACGCCGAAGGCGCATTTGGTCGGGTTCAACTTCATCTTGTGCCTCCTAAGCGCACCGAAAGTTTCTTCAAGGTCGGCGAGGTGGTCTGTCGAGGCTCGGCTTTTGACCAGCATGTCGTCCACGTACACCTCCATGTTGCGGCCGATCTGCCCCTTGAAGACCTTGTTGACCAAGCGCTGGTAGGTGGCTCCTGCATTCTTGAGTCCGAAAGGCATGACCCTGTAACAATAGAGACCTCGGTCAGTAATAAAGGTGGTCTTTTCTTCATCCTCGGGCGCCATGCGTATCTGGTTATAACCAGAAAATGCGTCCATAAAAGTGAGGAGCTCGTGGCCCGAGGTTGCGTCCACCAGCTGATCGATCCTCGGCAGGGGGTAGCTGTCCTTTGGGCAGGCTTTGTTCAGCTTCTTGAAGTCGACGCACATCCTCCATTTGTTGTTTGCTTTTTTGACGAGGACCACGTTCGAGACCCAGGTCGGATAGTTGACCTCCCGGATGAGTCCAGCTTCAAGGAGCTTATCCACTTCTTCGGCTACCGCCTTCTGTCTTTCTGGGGCTTGGCGGCGTAATTTTTCTCTGACGGGTCGGTGCCTTGGGTCGATGGCCAGCCGATGTTCTATGACATCGGCGTCGATCCCTGGTACATCCGCTGGGGCCCAGGCGAAGACGTCTGCATTCCTTCTGAGGAAAGCGACGAGCTGTCCCTTGACCTCGGCCGCTAAGTTGGAGCCGATCCGCACCTCATGCCCCGGGTCTCCATCGCGTAAGGACACAGGGACGAGGTCTTCCGCAGGTTCGCCCCGTTCTTCAGTGAGGTCGTCGCGGACGTCCAGTCCATCAACAAGGCAAGGGTCGGGCCGGTCTCCCTCGCGCAGGGCGATTGAGTAGCAGTACTTTGCCAGGGCTTGGTCTCCTCTGACTTCGCCGACTCCATGGCTCGTCGGGAATTTCATCTTTAAGTAGTAGGTTGACACTACCGCCCGTAGCGCGTTAAGGCCTGGTCGCCCAAGGATTGCATTATAGGCGGACGGGGTCCTCACGACAAAAAAGTCGATCCGCGCCTTGGCCGATTTTGGGGATTGGCCCGCCGTCACCGCCAAAGTCACCATGCCTTCGACCGGAACGGCGTGTCCGGCAAATCCCACCAGGGGGGAATTTACAGGTCCTAAGCGGGTGTCAGGTAGGGACATTTTTAAGAAGGCATCGTAAAACAATATGTCCGCCGAACTTCCATTATCCACCAAAACGCGGCGTACATCATAATCAGCGACGTTTAAAGAGATTACAACCGCGTCGTTATGCGGAAATCTGGATCCCCTGGGCGTCTGCCTCGGTGAAGGTCACGGGCTCCGAGGTCCTCTGCCTCTTTGCCGATCCCTCGGATTCGTCGGTCTTTCCCTGCTGCGGTCCTCCCGAGATGGTGTTAATGACGCCAAGAGACGGCCGGTCCTCCTGCCGATCTTCCCCAATTCGGCGGCAACATTCTCGGCCGATCTTCCTGCTCTTTAGATCGTCTTCGCAGGAATCGGCCAAGCCTGCCCCGCCGGACCAGCTCCTCGATTTCGTCCTGGAGCTGGATGCACTCCTCGGTATCGTGACCGTGGTCACGGTGGTAAAGGCAGAACTTGTTGGGGTTGCGTTTTCTGGGATGGGAACGCATCCTCTCCGGCTCCGGAAGTCGTCCCTTGATCTCCAGCAGCACTTGAGCCTTCGGGGCGTTGAGGGGGGCGTAGCTGTGAAAACGCCGTCGGAGGGGAGAACCTTCGGCGCGGGGAGGGACCTCGTCGCGAGGGAGAACCTCGGCGCCGGGGGGAACTTCGGCGTCGGGTGGGACTTCGGTGCCGAGGAGAACTTCGGCGCGCCCTTCCGTCGGTGGCTTCCCGCCCCCGAGCCTGAGGTGGAGTCCGGGCACGCCCGCGACCAGGGGGAGTTCGGGAACGCGGCCAGGCTTCGGTGCGCTTTCTTTCCTCGGCAGGCCTTCCCGCTCTGCCTACTCGTCGCTTGTCGCGAGCTTCACCATCCTTGGCCTCGAAAGCCTCTTCTGCCCGGGCATAGCTTTCGGCCCGAGCTAGCATGTCAGCGAAGTCCCTGGGATATTTCTTCTCCAGGGAAAACAGCAGGTCGTTCTTCTGAAGGCCGCCCTTGAGGGCGGCCATAGCAACTGATTGGTCCAGGTTCCGGACTTCCAGCGCGGCAGCGTTGAACCGGGTGACGTAAGCCCGGATGGGTTCCCCCTCTTTTTGCCTGATGGCCAACAAGGAATCCGAGCCTCTGCGCGGCCGTTTGCTGCTGACGAAGTGGGCCGCGAATTGTTGACTCATTTGGTCAAACGACAGGATGGTGCCCGGCTTAAGCGCCGAGTACCAATTCCTAGCCGCTCCCTTGAGGGTAGAAGGGAAAGCCCGACACAAAATGGCATCAGGCGCGCCATGGAGTAACATCGTCGTCCTGAAGGCCTCCAAATGGTCGACCGGGTCAGTGGTCCCATCGTAGCTTTCAAAATGCGGGAGCTTGAAGTTCGGTGGTACCTGTTCCTGCATAATTTTCTGTGAGAAGGGAGGATCAGTGCAAATATCGTTACCGCGGGAGGAAGGAGTATGACGAAGTTCTTCTATGCGCCGTCCCATCTCCAATGAGCCTTTGGATCCAGGAAATCTTCGCGATCCTTAATCCCCAAGGTCTTCTCGCGGAAGGGGTGCGAAGCTTCTCCCTGGGTTGAGCCGCGGTCCGAGCAGGGGCTCTTTGCCGGCTGCCCTTCTCTCCCGAGGGCCGGAGGTTGGGTAGCCCACATCGGTCGCTCCTGGACTGGGATTCCCGGGCTCCGGGGAACCCCGCGCCGGTCGAGTGGGCGCCTGGACCTCGCGAATGCGTGGCTTGCACTGCCTGCACCGCCTCCGTAAGATCGCGGACCTGCTGGGCAAGCAGGTCGAACCGCTCCGCATCTACCGCGAGTACGGAGCGGGCCCGCGTCGCCGGGGCCGGAGTGGGAGCGGACGGACCCGAACGGGATCGGGCCGCGGAGGCTGCCGACCTCCGGGTCGAGGTTCTTCTGGGGAGGCATTTTTCTTTTCAGAAAAGGAATACTGAAGAGGGAGGAGAGAGATCCGGAGCAGGGGAAGGGAAATCGTCGCCGAGCACTCCTTTAAGAACAAGGGAACCTCGAAGGTTCAAGCCCTTCCTCTAGCGCCAATCTGTTGGTGCAGAAATCCGTCGCCGCCGGAGGTCGCCGCAATCGAGGCCGCTGGGCGCCGCCGGGGACCTGCAAAACGAAGTCCCGTCCGGAACCGGTGGGGTGGTGGCTCCGGCAGGACCCTCCGACGGTCAAGTTAGTTTCCGGACCAACAGTAATGGAGTGCTCGGAATGAGTTCCGGAGCTTAGAGATGTGGAGGAGAGCTTAGAGAGTCAAGAGTTCCAGAGAGCTTAGCCTTAGTGTGTCGGGAGGGTCCTTGATATAGTGGAGCTTGATGGTGACAACTGCAGCCGCGTGCTGGCGGGCCGCTCGAGGTTCGGTGGAGTCAGTCTCACTGGCGCCGCGTGCGGCGGATGGAGGGTGACAGCCATCGCCGCCTGACAGTGGGTCGCTATCGCCCGCGGCGGACTGACTGATGGTGCGGCGGACTGACTGATGGTGATGGTTGCAGAGCTTGCCGAATGAAGGGATGAAGGCCTTCGTCGTGTGCCCATTTCGGAGGAGTTCGGGCTCCTGAAGAGGAAGATAGGAGGGAGTTCGGCTCCCATAGGCGTCTGGCGAGAGGTATGCAGCTAAGGCCCGTCCGCAGAAGAGTTCGGCTGCTGAGAAGCCGCGGCTCGGCCGTCTGGGGTTCGGCCGGCTGTTGGACTTGGGCTGAGGCTTGGACACTTGAGAGTTCGGTAGGAGCTCGGTCGGCCGAAGTTTGATGAGGGCGACCGCTGAGGAGTTCGGCCCAGTGACGACTGCTGAGGAGTTCGGGCTCCTGAGTGACGACTGCTGAGGATTCTACTAAAGCCCGTCCGCTGAGGAGTTCGGCCGCTGAGAGGACTTCATTGAAGCTCGGCCGCTTGGAGTCGGTCCGAAGGAGTTCGGCCGTGGGAAGTCCGAAGGAGTTCGGCTGCATGGGCTCGCCTGGGGTCGGTCCGAAGGAGTTCGGCCGCGGGAAGTCCGAAGGAGTTCGGCTGCATGGGCTCGCCTGGGGTCGGTCCGAAGGAGTTCGGCCGTGGGAAGTCCGAAGGAGTTCGGCTGCATGGGCTCGCCTGGGGTCGGTCCGAAGGAGTTCGGCCGTGGGAAGTCCGAAGGAGTTCGGCTGCATGGGCTCGCCTGGGGTCGGTCCGGAGGAGTTCGGCCGTGGGATCCGAAGGAGTTCGGCCAGGGCTCGCTGATTCGGCCTCTAGGCAGTTCGGCCGTGACCTTGGTGCAGGGGAGTTCGGCCTCTAGGCAGTTCGGCCGTGTTAGGGGTTCGGCCTGGCGCCTGGCGCTGAAGCTCTTCAGCGGCTACTGGTTACATTGGGCTGAGCGTTGGGCCGGGCTTCGGCAGGAGCGGGATTTATCCCCAACACCGGGCTTGGTCCGATACCGAATGCTGGTATGATTTGATATATTTTTTTAGATTTTTCTCATTTGTTTTTCTCTTTGATTGATTTTTCTTTTATTTTTGTTTGCAGCCATGTGTTCTTCTTCTCTTTCGACGGCTGACATCCATCGGCTTATGGAAAAATAGAAGTCAATCGCTGGCGAAGGGTCGTTGAGAGCGGTCAAGAAATAGAGGGCCGACATTCCAGCGGTGGTTGTACTTCTGATTGATGTTTTATCGATCACTACCGGTTCGATCGATATCCCATCGATCGATATTTCTGGCACCATTGGAGAAGCGGTCATTATGTTGGCGGCCCCGACTCTGACTCAAGATGCATCGACATCAGTACCGATCGTAGATATGTCGATGAGAGCCCCGCCAACTATTGAGAAATTGGATGATGACGTGTGAAGGAAAATCCTGATTTCTCGGATCATGTTCGTTCAGATCTGATCGGATCAAGAGATATATTTCAAAAATTTTTCTCTTTGATTCTAATCAGATCTGGGATGTTTTAGATCTGATCCTTATTATTTTAATAATAAAAATAAAATTTAAATAAATTAAATTAAATTTAATTTACCTTGATGTAGGGTAATCCTATTATCCGTTGATGATCCTGTAAGCAGCGGAAGGTTCTGGATCTAGACACGCAAATGCCTGGCCTCTATCGGTATCCACTCAGACTGGATCTAGAGATCCTCTTCTTCTCTATCATGTCTCTAAAAATTAAATCTGGATCTGATCTGGAGGATCTTCAAGACACCGTTCGAAGATCAGCAGTTGTCCTTTGCAGCAGCGCAGCCTTCTAGCTTTCTATCGTCTTTCTCTCATCTGGATTGCACCAACTTGGATCCCAAACTTCTTTTGGGCGTGAAGAGGAGAGGGAGAAGATAGACTTGGCGTGGAGGAGGAGGAGGGAGACAGTCTTAGGGTGTGGAGAATTTTCAATTGATTTCAGATCCTTCTTGAGTTGGGCGCAGGGTCTTATTTATAGACTATGCGTGATCCAACTCCTCTTCTTTCCAACCAATCACAATTCTTTATGAAATCAGATCTAAATCTGATTGGTGGAAATAGAGTCCCTTGGATTCCTCCTTAGATGGCACCTAAGATCAGTCAAACTTGGTTCTTAGGAGAACTCTAATCGGAATCCAAAAAGGAGATGGAGTCCCTATCCAACAGGGACTCCTGGGCGCCTCCAACTTGGGCACACGCCAAGGGTGGCGTGCGCCCTCCTCCTTTCCAGGTTCTAATAGGGGGACAAGCCCCCACCAGCTCTCCAATAGGTGCATGACATGTGGACAAAAGTCAAAGTATCAATGGTCAACATTTGATCAGTCAAAGGTCAACTTTTGACCAAAGTCAAAGGACGAGAAATCACAGGTGACCAAAAATGGCAGGTATTGTCTTACAAAATAAGACAACCCTTTTCTGACTTGGACAAGCTCCAGTCAGACCAAGTGAAGGCCTCTGATTGAGCACAAACTCCTTTGGCTCAGTCAGGACAACTTATTTATGATAGTAAAAGAAGAACGTTAGGTTCAATCGAGTGCTAGCACGATTTTCTTGAACCTAATTGAATCTCATTCAGATCAATTGAACTAGATCAGTTCAATTGATGATCACCAGATTCAAACCCTTATTTGTGTGACCCAGTTAGGTTCAGTTCTGTATGGTAATGGGATATGTCATGATCTCTATCATCGACATCATCGAAACTCCTTTCGATGGATCAGAACTCTTCTGATTCGAACAGCTAGAATGATCGATCATCTAAATCATTCTAATTGCTCCCAAAATCCATCAGTGACACCTAGCAGTATATGGTGGCAACCCATCAGAGCTGAATGCGAACCTCTTGGTGCAGCTACCTGTGTGATTAAGTTCTTCTATCTTGAGCCCCGATCAGATTAGGGTTAAGGTGAACTCGTCAAACCCTAGTTCTCTGTCATATGATGTAATCATTCGATTCAAGTCCGATGTGAAAATCTAAATAGAAACTCTTTCTATTATTTCACTCTGCCATGGCCATGGGCTTCTGGACTTGATTCTCATGATCATCATAGGGCTGCTCCTCTACCACCGAGGTAGATAGATTCCATCTTGATGCAATCCAGTTCCTACAATGAACATGCTATAGCCAACATACACCTCAGGATTCCATATGGCTAGGAGATCGAGTAATGGTGTAGTCAAACTATAACACCCTCAAGGTGAACTGTCGATGCATCTCAGGTCAAAGAACCAGACACACTACTACAGCATCGAGTCAGTCATTGACGAGAAGGTAGACTTCCCTAATGACTACTCGAGGTGGTCACGCTCAGTGCCCTCGTTCTCTAACGAGTACCTGTACTCTCGCTCCGGTGTCTCCACACCGTAGACTCAAGACTCATCTACTAAAGAGAAGCGATTGTACACCAACCTTTCCGGATCAATCACCATCCTCGTGATGATCCTATGGTCGGAAGCATTTTATGAGTTAATAATGATTATTCATGTCTTAAATTTTCAACTCTTGAAAATATGAATTATCATTACCATTAACTCAAAGGATGTATCACAGACACTAAATACACATATGTGATAGAAAATAATCCATTTTATTGATTATAGTCAAAATTATAATTTTGCCCCTAGAAGTGTATTACAAGTGTCAGCCAATTCTGGCTTCTAGGGCACATATATCTAACAATCTCTCACTTATCCTAAAGCCAATTGGCTACAAGTCTAAGTCCCATCTTCTCAAGGTGGGCTTCGATCTTCTGTTGTCCCAACGGCTTTGTAAGTGGGTCTGCCACATTGTCTGTGGAGTTGACTCTCTTGACCTCGACGTAACCCTTCTCGAGGTAATCACGGATGAGGTGGTATCGCCGCTCAATGTGCTTGGATTTCTGGTGAGACCTCGGCTCCTTAGCAAGGGCTATGGCGCCATTGTTGTCGCAGTATAGAGGAATGGCATCTGATGGCATTACTCCAATTTCTGCAGCAAACTTCTTGTACCAGAATGCTTCCTTCGCAGCCTCTGATGCAGCGATATATTCTGCTTCCATGGTGGAATCTGCTATCATGGTTTGCTTGGAACTCTTCCAGCTGACAGCACCACCATTGCACACAAACAGACTCCCAGATGTCGACTTTCGATCATCTATATCGGACATGAAATCCGAGTCTGTGTATCCCTGGACTTGGAGTTCTCCGTTACCAAAGACCAACATCATATCCTTAGTTCTTCTCAAGTACTTAAGGATACATTTCACAGAAGTCCAGTGTTCTTCACCTGGATTTGACTGATATCTGCTTGTGACACTCACAGCATGGGCTATATCAGGTCGTGTACATAGCATGGCATACATGAGGCTCCCTATTGCAGAAGCATAAGGGATCTTGCTCATGCGTTCTATTTCCTCAGGTGTGCTAGGGCACATCTTCTTGGAAAGATGAATACCATGTCTGAAGGGTATTAATCCCCTCTTAGAGTTTTCCATACTAAACCTCTTTAGTACTTTCCTCTATGTACATCTTCTGTGAAAGTCCTAGCATCCTATTCGGTCTATCCCTATAGACCTTAATTCCTAGAATAAAGGATGCTTCACCTAGGTCTTTCATGGAGAATTCCTTGGACAACCATAATTTGACTGATGTCAATCATGGGAATATCATTCCCAATAAGGAGGATGTCATCCACGTACAATACGAGGAAGACAACAGCGCTCCCACTGACCCTTTTTGAAAGACACATGGTTCCTCTTCATTTTTGATGAAACCAAACTTTTTGATCACATCATTGAAACGAGTGTTCCAGCTCCGAGATGCTTGCTTAAGTCCATATATGGACCTTTGCAGCTTGCAAACCTTGTGATCAGTATCACTGGATGTGAAACCTAGCGGCTGTTCCATATAGATATCTTCCTCAAGATATCCATTTAAGAATGCCGTTTTCACGTCCATTTGCCATATTTCATAATCGAAATAGGCTGCAATGGCAAGCAATGTGCGGATGGATTTTAGCATAGCCACTGGGGAAAAGGTATCCTGATAGTCAATGCCTTCGCGTTGACTATAACCTTTTGCCACTAGTCTAGCCTTGAATGTCTCCACATTTCCATCTGCACCAATCTTTCTCTTGAAGATCCATTTACACCCAATAGGTACTATACCTTCTGGTGGATCTACCAAGGTCCAGACTTGGTTTGAGTGCATCGAGTCAATTTCTGACTGCATTGCCTCTAGCCATTTCTCGGAGTCGATATCTGATATCGCCTCGTTGTAGGTTTTGGGATCATCACCATGAGCACCATTACCTACGAGGAACATTTTCTCTACTTTCCTCTGAAATAATACCTAAGTATCTTTCAGGGGGATGGAAAACTCTTTCCGATCTACGAGGTGGAGGAGGTAGTGTTCTTATTGGCTCAACCTGATTTGGTTCCAATTGGTCCTTAGCTCGTTGTACTTGTGAGACTTTCTCATCAAGCTTAATCTGCTTTCCAATGCCGCTATCTTGAATAAACTATTTTTCAAGAAAGATGGCATGTCGACTCACAATCACATTGTGGTCTTCTGGAATGTAGAAATAGTATCCTAATGACTCTTTAGGATATCCTATGAATCGAGCTCTGAAGGACCTAAACTCTAACTTGTCCGCTTGTTGTCTTTTGACATGAGCCGGACAACCCCAAATTCTGAGATGACTCAGACTTGGTTTCTTACCGTGCCATATCTCATACGGTGTGGTAGGAACGGTTTTAGAGGGAACCCTATTCAGTAGATAAATTGAAGTTAACAATGAGTGTCCCCAAAGAAAATCAGGGAGGTCTGTGAAGCTCATCATGGATCGAACCATATCCAATAGAGTCCGATTTCTCCATTCTGAAACCCCGTTGAGTTGAGGTGTTCCTGGTGGAGTCCATTGAGAGACTATGCCATTTTTCTTGAGATAGTCTAGGAATTTTCGGCTAAGGTATTCACCTCCTCGATCTGATCGAAGAACCTTAATGGGTTTTTCAGTTTGTTTTTCTACTTCATGTCTGAATTCTTTGAACTTTTCAAAAGCTTCAGACTTGTGTCTCATAAGATACACATACCCATACCTAGACAGATCATCGGATAAAGGTAATGAAGTAGACAAAATTGCCTCTAGCCGGCACATCAAATGGGCCGCACACATCAGTATGTACTAGGGCAAGGAGATCTGTGGCCCTCTCCCCATGTCCAACAAAAGGGAGTTTAGTCATTTTGCCTTGAAGACAAGATTCACAAGTTGGATATGACTCGAAAGTCAATGGACTCAATAGCCCATTTTTCTCCAATTTGTTGATCCTATCTTCTGCTATATGACCTAATCTCAGGTGCCATAGATATCTATCATTTGGACTATCCCTAGGTCGTTTGGCATTCACGTTTTGCTCGATAGTTAGAACAGGTACATCAATATGTAGCTGATAAAGACCATTAATAAGGAAAACCATTTGCAATTTTATTTCTTTCATAAAGAATGTTACAATGGTCCTTAAAGAAGGTAATCACATAGCCTTCTTAGTGCTAAGCATGAAACAGAAATCAAATTCCTGCTAGCTGCAGGCACATAATAACAGTCTTTCAAAACTAAGTCTAAACCAGATGGTAATCGAAGAGGGTATGTTCCCACGGCTACTGCAGCAACTCTTGCTCCATTACCGATGCGTAGGATCATGTCTCCATCCCTCAGCCTCCTGCTATCCTCAAGACCCTGCATGGAAGTGCACAGATGAGCACTAGAACCAGAGTCAAGCACCCAACTGGATGCAGAAGAAACCGTAAGGTTAGACTCAATAACGAGCATACCTCCAGAAGGACCTTCCTTCTTGTTCTTCAGGGTGGCCAGGTAAGTAGGGCAGTTCCGCTTCCAATGGCCGTCGCTGTTGCAATGGAAATACTTTTCTTTGGCATCGGCCTTTTTCTTCGGCTCTGCCTTCTTCTTCTTTCCTCCTTCCACCTTCTGCTTTTTCACAGACTTCTTTTTCTTTCCATAAGACTTTCTTTTGGAAGAAGTCCATTCCATAGCAAGAACTGAGCCTTTAGAACCTTTCATAGAAAGCTCAGCGGTGACCAGCATATTCATTAATTCGGCCAAGGAATTTTGAAGTTTATGCATGTGGTAATTCATGATGAATTGCCCATATGCATCAGTCAAGGATTGCAGAATAATATCATTCTGCAGATCCAAGTCTAACTTCACACCGAGCTTCTCAAGCTCTTCCATGTCCTTGATCATCATCAGACAGTGATCTTGGACTGACTGCCCATCATGCATCTTAGCCTTAAAAAGTCATTTCGTGACTTGATATTTGGCTGCGCGACTCTGTTCACCAAACATCTCCTATAGGTGAGCCAACATTTGGCGAGCAGTCCCGATATCTTCATGTTGGCGCTGGAGCTCATCAGACATCGAGCCCAACATGTAATATCTGGCCTTATTATCTTCGTCTATCCATTTTTTCAGAGACATGCTCTCTGTTCAGTGGATGGACGGCTGGTAAGGTGGGAGGGTCCTGGATCCAATACATGGGTTAACTTCTCGAAATCCAAAACGATTTTATAGTTTCTGAGCCAATCTTTATAATTGGATCCGTCAGTCTATGTGTGTCCAGGATACGTGCCAATGGATTGGACGCAGACATTTTTCTATAGAGAGTCAAAGATTCTAGTTAGATACTGTAATTATGACTTGACCAATTTATTTAGAGATTTTATTTTTAAATAAATTAGCTTCCACTATTTTCTCGGATCCCTACACTCCCTCTGTAGAGATGCAAAAATCTCCATGATTAATGATTTCTAGTGGGTGGTGCGGTCTCACCAACTGACTCATCACCTCACCTAACAGTTATTGGTGATGGGTTAGCCAATGAGTGAACAACTCTTGTTCAATGATTCTCTAATCATGGTGCACCCAAACTTGGTCTCTAATTCATGAATCTCACCGTATCCAAAATATTGATCCACTCCTTAGTTAAGTCAGACCCACCATTTGCACAGACTGGATTTCTAATTGAGTCTCTCACCGTATCCAAAATATTGAGCCCAACTCATCCTCCAGCCCATAGCATCCAATGCCTAATAGACATGGTTGCATCTTTTCGGTGCAACTGAGCCACTGTATCCAGTCGAGAACAATCAACCCCGGGAAGGGCCCGCACATCTACAATGGTGGAAGACCTCAGACTTAATCTTTTCTTAGGAAGAATTGATTCAGGTCTCATTAAACTAGACTTGTCATAGTCATAACAATTATGACTAACCTAGTGGCATGGGTTAGCTCGGATTATTGACCACCTCAAATCAGAACTGTGTCAACAGATATGGCCAGGTAAGTGAGATCGGTGGAAGGAATATGCCATTAACTCGTACAAGAATGCATTCAGGTCGAGTAGCTTCCAATTAAAAATCAGTCGGTCGTATGTGCCAAACTTACCTTAGACACCAAATTGTTGAGTCAGAACCAATTGGGTTAGCCTACAATCCAGACTCTAACCTCTGAGCCTAATTAGGTCTTGCTTGATCGTGACTCGATCTTGACCCAGACTTAATCCTATTAGGCTGGTCAATTTAAGCATTGTTGATCCCATCTAACCAACTCTTGATTCGGTTTGATCAACCGCTTAGACCTAATTGAGCTACCCAAGCCCGAACCCAGTATTATGAATATGTCTTAGATCTGAAATTCTCAATTTTAGATCTAATTAATATTTCATAATCTTAATTCTTAATTAAGTAGGGTTCATAAACAAAATATGCACAATAAATCCTAGGGTTTCAGGATCTAGGGTTTTGCAGAAAGTAAGTTTTGGATTTTCTGATTAAGGACGAACGCACAGCACCCCTACACGTCATAAGAACACCCATCGGATGGAAGGAGAGGGCCTTTAAATCCTTCTTCGTTCTTATGATCGGACGGCCAAGAGGAACGCCTTAATCAGGAACATGTAATACTACAAAACAGTTTTAGATCTATATCATATATCTCATATACAAATTAGATCTAATCATGGCATATTTTGCATACATCTCATGTATCAAATCATGCATATTTTTAGATCTAAATTATCTCATAATAATCTAAAAAATTAGATTTAAATTGATCTTATCAAAATAAATTCTAATCTAGACAACTATGTAGAACTATTCTACAACTAGTCTAGACATGCATCAATCATATCTCATATGATGTTTAAAATTAAATAATTTTATTTATTATTTTTTAGATATTATTATAATAATTATAATATCAAAAAATAGTAAATAAATAGATCTAAAATATGATTTAATTAGATTAAATTGAAAACATGCAAGACTATTCTATAGAACTATTCTATTTTAGAACTAGTCATGCATATTTTCTAATCTTAGATCCAAATCATTTAATTTTAATTTTTTCTAATTTTAGATCTGATCACATCTCATGTGACATCTAAAATTACTTATTTTTTAATTAAAATAAATTTAAAATTAGATCTAAATACTTTTAGAACCTTGGCTCTGATACCAGTTGAAGGAAAATCCTGATTTTCTCGGATCAGGTTCGTTCAGATCTGATCGGATCAAGAGATATATTTCAAAAATTTTTTTCTTTGATCCTAATCAGATCTGAGATATTTCAAATCTAATCCTTATTATTTTAAAAATAAAAATATAATCTAAATAAATTAAATTTAATTTAATTTATCTTGATATAGGGTAATCCAATTATCCGTTGATGATCCTGTAAGCAGCGGAAGGTTCTGGATCTAGCCACGCAAGTGCCGGGCCTCTACTGATATTCACTCAGACTGGATCTTAAGATCCTCTTCTTCTCTATCATGTCTCCAAAAATTAGATCTGGATCTGATCTGGAGGATCTTCAAAACATCTTTCGAAGATCAGCAGTTGTCCTTTGCAGTAGCGCAGCTTTCTAGCCTTTTATCGCCTTTCTCTCATTTGGATTGCACCAATCTGGATCCCAAACTATCGATGCACCTCAGGTCAAAGAACCAGACACACCACTGCAGCATCGAGTCAGTCATTGATGAGAAGGTAGACTTCCTAACGACTACTCAAGGTGGTCACGCTCAGTGCCCTCATTCTCTAACGAGTACTTGTACTCTCGCTCTGGTATTTCCACACCATAAACTCAAGACTCATCTACTAAAAAAAAGTGATTGTACACCAATCTTCCAGATCAATCACCATCCTTATGATGATCCTATGGTTAGGAACATTTTATGAGTTAATAATGATTATTCTTGTCTTAAATTTTTAACTCTTGAAAATTTGAATTATCATTACCATTAACTCAAAGGATGTATCATAGACACTAAATACACATATGTGATAGAAAATAATCCATTTTATTGATTTTAGTCAAAATTATAATTTTGCCTCTAGAAGTGTATTACAAGTGTCAGCCAATTCTGACTTTTAGGGCACATATATCTAACAACGTGGTGTTCATCGAACCTCCAGTAGCTCCCACCAAGCCGACAGCATCCTGGATGCCATCAATACCCGAGGTTGGATTGGGAGAGCAACGATCGACCATTTCTTCAATGCTGTCGACTTCCGAATGGATATTGAATCCATTCGAGCAGCTAGTGGCTCATCGATAGAGCAAGGCCCCTGCATCTTCAGATGCGAGTGGGACTCCAAGCGGATCGGAGTCAATCAACATTCAAGTCCCACTTGGAGAGTCCACTTTGACAAATCTAGCACTAGCAAAGTGGCTGGTTGATGTGATACTTCTTCTGGTTGATAAGAAGAGTCGAAGGAGCCGGACTCTGAATGATATATTTTCATCATTTTATACTTTAGTCATTGGGGTGAGCTAATTTTCATTCACTTTTCTCTGTTGCTTTCTTTTTTTACTTATCTCTCTCTCATTCTTTCTTTCAGGTGGCACATGATATGTCGAAACTGTACAGATTCATATGGAACTTCACCAACATACGTCAGGGCTGGTCTGACAAAGCCAAGGCTGCTGCCATGGAGAAGAATGTCGTCCTTCAATGCCCTCAGGTTACCTCCGATCAAATGAAGGCGATGGAGGAGAGGGAGAACAAGCTTGAAGAAGAGAACTATTTGAAGGCAGATCTCTATCGGTATGCAACCATTTTTTGTTGATTTTTTTACCATCACAACATTAGCAAGCCAATCAAGATAATGAGTTTCTCCAATGAAGTCGGCAGTAAGAAGTTTATTTACCTCTTCATCGATAGCTTTCTGTCTTTCAGGGTGAATGGCCTTTTCTTCTGTCTCATCGGCTTAACTTTCGAATCAAATTTAGTCGGTGAGTTATGATTTCTAGAGGAATGCCTGATATATCGGTTGCTGATCAGGCAAATATCTCGACGTTCATTCTTAGCAGATATATTATTTGATTCCGTTCTTGATTGGATAGTCGGGATTTGATCGAAACTATTTTTATTAGATCTGCTTCATGTATGGGAATTGAAATTAGTTGTTTAGCCGATTCCTCTCTTTCTTCATTTTTTCTCTGATTCAATTTATCGATCGTCAGAGGGTCTTTCGATTTTGCCCTTTCGGTGGAGATTATGAAGCAGCACCGTGCTAATTGTTGATCGCCCCGCATTTCATCGACGCCTTGTCAGGTAGGAAATTAGACCAATAGGTAGAAAGTCGACATCATTACTCTTAATGCATTGAGAGCAGGTCGTCCGAGTATGGGGTTGTAGGCCGAAGAAACTCGGATAATCATGAAGGTAGCGAGGATGGTACTTTACTGTGGTTTAATCCCTACTATGAGGGGGAGAATAATTTCTCCTTCCACATTAATTGCATCTCTAGTGAAACCGACTAATGACATCGAGATTTTTTGAAGTCGATCAGTTGGTAGATGCATTTGGAAGAAAGTCGAGTAAAACAAAATATCTGTTGAACTTTCATTATCCATAAGGATTCTTTTTATATCATAGTTAGCTATCATTACCGACATAATGACAGCATCATTGTGGAGAATTTGAACTTTCCATACATCATCATTCGAAAAAGAGATAATATTATCTTCATGTCGTTTTTTAGTCGATTCTTCTTCAAAAGTTGCCCTCCCATCTCTCGATCGGCCAGAAATCATATTGGTGACTCATGTCGTTGGTCGATTGTCGTTTGATCCCTCTAATTGGTGCTACGATTGTCGATTGGCTGGAGTTGATGTTGGAGGGTCACGTCGATATTTGTCGAGGTAACCTCAGTGTATCAAATCTTCAATTTCGTCTGTAAGTTGGATGTATTGTTTGGTATCATGATCATGATCATGATGAAACTAATAATACTTCTTTCGATCGTGGCTCCTTGGTGGTGTAGGTGGTGTGATGCTCCCAAGCCGTGGGAGGCCACGGACGGAGCCAGAGTGAGGGCTCCAGAAAGGCTAGGACATATGATCCTAGGGCTAGGATAGGAGTTATCCTAGGGTGGAGGCGACATGTAACTCTCCACGGACTTGAGGTTCGGGTATTGAGGGCCTCAAGGAGCTTAGTTGGTGCCTCAGAGATCTGAGATTCAAGGTGGAGCAAGAAACTAAAGTCGAAGAATCAAGACTGTAGAAAGAAAATTTTCTTCAGGTTAGCCAGCTCAGTCTAAAACTGAGTCAGCTAAGTCTCAGAGTACAGGCAAAATATAAAGATCGAGTTTCAGGACTGCAAGCACGACACAAAATTGGATCGACTCAATTTTAGACTGAGCTGACCCAGTGGAACTTAGCCGGCCTAGTGCTGAGATTGAGCTGGCTCAGTGCACGGGTAGAGTTATGCGAGGGTCTATTTTGGGCTAGGATCTGAGTTGATTCTAGGGGTCTTAAGGCCTAGTTTGAAAGATCTTAAGGGAGCTAATTCATATATGGGTTGGAATTAGATCCATAGGATGAGAGCATGTAAGACTTAGGCTCGGTGAGTGCTTTCATGTATTGGGTTAGTCTAAGAAAGTTTTTGAGCTGGGGTTTATTAGGATTTATGTGAAAACTCTAGGGTATATAAATCAGGATATTGTAACTTTTATAATAAGAAAGAAATATAATTTTGCTTTTCTCTCTAACTCTCTTCTCTCTCCTCTCTGATTTCAATACCAAAATTTTAGATTCTCTCATCTTTCTTAGATCTTCTTTAGTTTGCTAGATTAACACCCGATTCACGCAAGAGATTAGATCTACGACTGTGACTTCGAGCAGTCGTAGGAACAACAATTGGTATCAGAGCCATTGAGCATGAAGAAGGAAGAAGATCAATTTTCAATAGAGATCAGCAGTGAGATTTAGATCTAAAGACTTTTTTCAGGCTTCGTGAGGAAGGAAGAGATCACAGGGCTGCTGTCCACCATCCCTAATCAAGATATTTTTCAGATCTATCTGCTTGCTGTTATTTGATTTGGATTAATCATGAAAAATAGCAGGTTAAAGGTAGGATTAGAAAAGTTTGATGGAAAGAAAAGTTTCATGATGCGAATGGTAAAGATGGAGGATCTGCTGGTTCAGATGAGGTTGGATTTGGCCTTGAAAGATAGGTCGGAGGATATCACAGACAAGGAGTGGGTGTCCTTGGAGAAAAGGACATGTGCCATGATTAGGACTTATTTGGTGGATGAGATTTTGTATGGTATGTTGGAGGAGAGAACATCCAAGGGATTATGATCGAGGTTGCAGCAGTTGTACATGAGGAAGAACATGTATAATAAGTTGATGATGAAGAAGCAACTGTATAGCCTTCGGATGCAGAAGAACGAGGATGTTGCGGGGCATATTCAATGGTTCGACCAGATGAGCATGGACTTGCTCAATATAATGATGGATTTAGAAGAGAAGGACAAGAGTCTATTGTTACTGTGTTCACTATCCGCGAGCTTCGATCCATTGGAGACAACTTTACTGTATGGTAAGAAGACACTGATGTCACTACTATAAAAATGGTCTATGGCAGGACTTACTATGGCAGTGATTTTCAAAATCATTGCCATAGCTCCTATGGCAGCGGTTTTTGTTAACCGCTGCTATAGGTCGGACTTATAGCAGCGATTTTTGTAACCGCTGCTATAGGTCCGACATATAGCAGTGGTTAACAAAAACTACTGCTGTAGGTTGAATCTATAGCAGTGGTTATAAAAAATTACTGCCATAGGTCGATCATAGCAGCAATTCATTGTAACTACTGCCATAAGTCGGACCTATAGCAGCGGTTAGTAGAAACTACTGCTATAATCTGATTTATGGCAGCGATTAATTATAACCGCTATCATATATATATATATATTTAAATATTATATAATTTTAAAATTTAATATTTATATTCACTATTTATTATCTAAATAATTATTATTAGAATGTCATCACAAAAGATCACCTGATGGCCATAGCTTCGTCGATCAAAAAAATTTGATTTTGACAATCACGAACGATGATGCAATGATCTAATAGACGGAGATCTTTGATGGATCCAAAAACCTGCAACGATGATCTTGATAATGTTTGTAGTATACTATCAAAGTTTTACTTCAATCGGATATCATTATCTTGGTCAATTTAGTATAGATTAGTTTCGACCGTTAAATGATAAACGAGTGATCAAAGGACCAAACGGTGTCCAATTATAAGATAATTTTTTTATAAATGATCTTGACTACTACTTTAATCATTTTTTATGGTGGTGATTATAAAATTCAACTCATGAGATGAAGAATGATCTAAAACTATACGTCTCTTGATAATCATTCTGAAACTTCACTGATTGTTATGCTCGTACTTTTGCAATATCTACTTAATATGAATAATTTATACAAAAATAATTTAAATTTTACTATCATCATCATATAAAATATTTAAAATTATAATAAAAATTATTTAACTAAAAAATTATCTCATAATCGAACGTCGTTTAATCCTTTAATCGCTTGTTTCTAATTTAACAGCTAAAATCATTCCGTATTAAATTGATCGTGATAACGATATCTGATTGAAGAAAAATTTTGATAGTATGCTACAAATATCATCAAAATCATCATTGCAGATTTTTAAATCCATCGGAGATCTCTATCTATCAGATCATCACATCATCGTTCGTAATCATCGAAATCAAATTTTTTTGATCGATGAAGCTAGGGCCATCGGATCGAGATGACTTTTTGCGACAACACTCTAATGATAATTATTTAGATAATGAATAGTAAAGATAGATATTAAATTTTAAAACTATATAATATTTAGAAAAAAAATAAAAAAATTATTTTCCATCTATGGTAGCGGTTTTGGATAACCACTGTCATAGATCTATGGCAGTGGTTTGATAACCGCTGCCATAGGTCAGGTTAAAAAATTTTAAATTTTTTCTTTTCTTTCGTACGCACTCGATCTCTCTCACTCTCTCTCCCCCTCCTCTTTATTGCCGGTGAGGCTCCTCCCCCCCGATCGGTGTCGCCCCTCCTCCCTCCGGCCAGCGTCGACCCTCCTTCCCCCTTGGCCGATGCCGCCCCTCGCTCTCTGGCCCCCCATCCCCGGCTGCCTCTCCCCGCCACCCACCACCCAGCCCCTCAGATCTATGATAGTGGTTTGATAACCGTTGCCGTAGGTCAGGTTAAAAAATTTTAAATTTTTTCTTTTCTTTCGTACGCACTCGATCTCTCTCACTCTCTCTCCCCCTCCTCTTTATTGTCGGTGAGGCTCCTCCCCCCCGATCGATGTCGCCCCTCCTCCCCCCAGCCAGCGTCGACCCTCCTTCCCCCTTGGTCGATGCCGCCCCCCTCTCTGGCCCCCCATCCCCGGCTGCCCCTCCTGCCATCCACCACCCGGCCCCCCACCCTTCCATCCAATCCTCCCTCGGCCCCAGTGAACCCCCCCTCCGGCGAACCGCCATTCGACCTTCCCTCGGCCCCCTGCGAAACCTCCCCTTCGGCGAACCCCCCTCCACCCTCGCTCGACCTCGTGAAACCCCCCGCCCTCCATCCGATCCTCCCTCGATCTCCAGCGAACCTCCCCTCTGGCGAACCCCCATCCAACCCTACTTCGGCCTCTGCAAAATCTCCTCCCCACCACCACCATTCTAACCCTCTTCTGATCGAGTGCGAAGCCTCCTTTGGCCTCCTCATCACTGTGCCCCCTCCTCCTGGCCCCCCATCTCCAACCGCCTCTGCTCTTTCTCTTTTCTCTTTTTCTCTCTTCTCTATCTTACTATCTTGCTTTTATTTCATAGGTTACCTTTAGTACTATCATCCTCCTCTAGCATCATCGTCGACGACCGTCGAAGCTTTCGATGCAACCCACTCTCTATAGCCGTAGGTATATTTTTAAAAAAAATTTATAGTATTATTTATTAATCATATATATTTATAATAATTTATAGAATATTTATAATAAATATTATAAATATTTATTATAAATATTATAATTATCTACATGCCATAGTTTTTGGGTTGTACCGTGGTGGTAGCCTTGAGCCGTGCCATGTTGGCGGTTGTGGACTAGATCTATCAACAGATTGGATTTGGATCGAAATCTAAATATTCAGATCTGGACCCAATTTTAATTACTGATATTGGATCTAAATTCGAATACCCGATGAGTCTGTACTTGAGAGAGGCAGGGAGGGATCCAACCTTGCCGCTATCATTGGGCGGGAGGGGGTCCAGCCTCGTCAGCGAGGGAGATCAAGAGTGGGAGATCGAGAGAGTGAGAGAGGAAGGGATGGGGTCCGACCTCGTCGGCGAGGGAGATCAAGAGAGTGAGAGAGAGAGGGATGGGGTTCGGCCTCGCCGATGAGGGAGATCGAGCGAGGGAGAGAGGAAGATCAAGAGATGAAAAAGTTAGGAGGGAGGGGTTCGGCCTCGCCATCGTCGTTGGTGAGAGAGATCGAGAGAGGGAGAGAGGGAATGATCAAGCAGATGGCATACAATCGAGCCAGCTCGGATACGCAGTCGAGCCAGCTCGGGTCGTGATCGAGCTGGTTGGGGGAGGATCCCAGTCAAATGTCTCAGACATGGAGCCGGCTCAACTTTCGAGCGAATAGAATTTGATATGTCATGATGTTATATTGATTAATATTCATTAACGTTGCAGGTCACGATGGCACCAAAACACCATCTAGCTTTCACCCCTGTCCCTTGGTGGGTTACGCACAGTTCAACATCCGAGGAGTAGTCAAAGCATACTCCATCCTCCTCGACATCGGCCGCTCAGGGATCTTCACCATCAACATCTACTCCACCAGTGGCATCTACTCCACCGGCGGCATCTACTCTATCGGCAGCTGAGCTTCTACCATCGCAGGCATCTGAGTGTACGTTTTTATTATATTAGCACAACTTTATTTTTTATATAGTATTTATACACTTATATATTTGCATTGTAGGTGCATCATCCAACTGGATATTTCACGGTCCCACACGTATGGCACACGTGTGGAACCGTCAGCATCAGGTGATGGTGCAATATGATGCAGAGAGAAGGTCGGTAGGGGAGACCATAGGGGAGATGCATTCTTTTTTTGGAGTGCTTGTGAGGTGGTCGGACATCATTTTCATAGAGCCCAAAGACTGGCATTTGATGGATGCTGCCATCAGGGATCGGGTATGGATGGAGATATGGATAAGTACTCGCATCTTAGTTATATTTATGCATTTTATATGTTTACACTATATATATTTGATTAGAATAATTTTGTAATTGATTTTTGATAAATTTGTGCAGAGAATGTACGACTTTTTCGATCATGAGAGAGCTCGAGATGTCCGACTAAAGAAGATCGGAGAGTTGTATCGGGGTTATAAGGTCAACCTCCACAGAGAATGGCTTGAGCATCGATGAGACACTTCGGAGGAGCTTGTTTCTTGGATACATAACTATCCTCCGAGTCAGTAGGAGAGGATGGTTAGACACTGGAGGAGCTAGGAGTTTGGAGTAAAATTTTTAACTTTTAAATTTTTTAATATACTTAAAATTTTATTTAAATATTTTTTAAATATTTATTATTTATTTAAATACTTGTTAGGCTATCTTCCATCAGAATTAGAAGAATCATGTAGCCCAGGAGTAGATGCACACTCTAAGCCGCGAGTCTATGGCCAGTCGTGTGCATAGAGAGGTAATTAATTCTAAATCTTACTAGATAAATTAAATTCATACTTTTTATTATCTTTCTAATAAATTTATTCTTTATTATAGCTGATGAGAGATGGAGTGATGCTCAGTCATAGCGAGATCTTTCAATCCAGTCGTACGAACAAGACGGGCAGGCCGATGAATACCGCGATCGAGCGTATTTTTGTAAGTATTAAATATATTAGTATATATGATTAGTATTATAGCATTTTTTATAAAATTTTATTTTAATTTATAATTATAGGATCAGTTAAATGCGCTCGCGAGCAAGGGCCCGAATACCTCTGGGCTCCATGACCATTTGTCTCAGGTCTTGGGGCCTGAGCACTCTAGGAGGATCCGATGCAGATTCGAACACACGCCGATGAGCTACTGGTCCGAGGTGAGCGTATCCTCATAGACTTTCGGTGTCGTCAGTCAGGAGGAGCTTGAGAAGGCATTGGCACGGGCAGATCATGCTGCGATGCGGACAGATCGGACTGAGGAGCGCACATCTCATCTGAAGGGCATCATGAGAGACATGATGTCGACACTCAACATGCATTTTGGAGTCATGAGCTTTAAGGATATGTTGGCCTGCATTCTAGCTCCAGCTCTAACTCTAACTCAAGTTCCAGCTCCAGCTCCGACTCCAGCTCCAGCTCTAACTTTCGATGATGACGATGACGTAGATTTAGGAGACTTTTGATATATTCTATTTTTTTAAAAAAATATTATAATAAATTTTATTCAGTAATAAAATTTTAGCATTTTAAAATAATTTTTATGTTTATTATATCTTTTATGTTATATATCTATATTTATCAGATAAAATATATAAAAAAAATAAAAAAATTATTTTTTTAATTATTCAAGATCTACGGTAGTAGTTTTATAACCATTGCCATATCAGTGCCAACCGCTGCCATAGATTTTTAGTGCAAACGATGCCAACCGCTATACTAGACCTATGGTAGTGGTTAAGAAATTTCTGCTATAGATTACCTATGGCAACGGCTCTAACAACCGCTGTCATAGAGCTACGGTAACGGCCGCAGTAGCAATGATTAGAAAATCGCTGCCATAGCCTATGGCAGTGATTTTTTGGGCTACGACAGCAATCACAATCCGCTGTCGTAGCTCTTTTTATAGTAGCAATGGTTAGAAAACTGCTGCCATAGGTACCCACCCCCCCCCCCGCCCCCCCCCGCCCCCACCCCCACCTCCTGCTGACGATTATGAGGAACATAATTTATAGGAAACTATTTTATCTATTTTGATGTAGCTTTCTCTGATTTTTTTTTTTTCATCCGTAGTTGGAGTTCTCTCTCTCTCTTCTTATTTTTGGGTGAGGGAAAAAAGAGAACTCCAACCACATATGGAGAAAAAAATTATAGTATTGTTGTGGCTAATTCTCTGAGGTACCTATCGTTGAGAGAGATTATTTAAAAAAAAAGTCCACACTGATCGAAATATTTTTCAGTAGAGACCCTCTGATGCCTAAGTCAGTGAAAGATTGGTGAATAGGATAATCAAAATAGAATTAGGTAGAATTCTAACCCAGAATTCTCTTATCAAAATACTCAGTTTATCTTCTTTTTATAGGTGAACATAGTAATAACTATCTGTAACAATCGTAAATTATGGAGTCCCACTTATTTCAGCATTAAGAGAACAGTTAATGTCTATTATGTGATTGTAGAGAAGCTGTTATGCATATTCTGTGCCGGAGATGTAGATCTTGCCGACTATATATTGGTCATACTGATCATATGTCGGTGTCTAGTTATCATTTTGACCAGCTAATGATTATTTATTTGATTGAATTATCCTTTTTGGAGAATTGGTCAGGAGTCATCAACCAATAGTCGGCTAACAGTCGAAAGTCGGTGAGTTTATTATTGTCTAGTTGAGGTGAAATGACCGTCAGTTGGCCAGCCAATTTATAGTCGATTGTTCAAAGGATTTGGCCGACATATAGCTATCCATAGTAAATCAAAAATTTGTTATCACCATTATGTAGTCGGATGTATCATCTTTCAGTCGGCGAAGTTGCCCAATATATAGTTGGTCGATCACCAAATTGGAAAGATTTTCTGAAGCTGAAGAATATGGAAGTCCTGAGGCAGAGGGATCTACTAATCGATCAAGCATTGTACGATGCCGGGCTTGGTCTGATACCAAATGCTGGTATGATTTGATATATTTCTTTAGATTTTTCTCTTTTGTTTTTCTCTTTGATTAATTTTTCTTTTATTTTTGTTTGCAGCCATGCGTTCTTCTTCTCTTTTGATGGCTGGCATCCGTCGGCTTATGGAAAAATAGAAGTCGATCGCTGGTGAAGAGTCATTGAGAGTGATCAAGAAATAGAGGGCCGACATTCCAGCGGTGGTTGTACTTTTGATTGATGTTCTATTGGTCACTATCGGTCTGATCGATATCCCATCGATCGATATTTCTAGCACCATTGGAGAAGCGGTCATCATGTTGGCGACCCTGGCTCCGACTCAAGATGCATCGACGTCAGTACCGATCGTAGATATGTCGGCGAGAGCTCGGCCAACTATTGAGAAACCAGATGATGACGTGGTGGTCATCGAACCTCTAGTAGCTCCCACCATGCCGGCAGCATCCCGGATGCCATTAATACCCAAGGTTGGATCAGAAGAGTGATGGTCGATCATTTCTTCAATGCCACCGACTCCCGAATGGATGTCGAATCCATTTGAGTAGCCAGTGGCTCATTGGCAGAGGAACGTCCCTACATCTTCAGATGCGAGCGAGACTCCAAGTGGATTGGAGTCAATCAACATTCAAGTCCCACTTAGAGAGTTTGCATTGACAAATCCAACACTGGCAAAGTGGCTGGTTGATGTGATACTTTTTTTGACTAATAAGAAGAGTCGAAGGAGCCGAACTTTGAATGATATATTTTCGTCATTTTATACTTTAGTCATTGGGGTGAGCTAATTTTCATTCACTTTTTTCTGCTGCTTTCTTTTTTTTTACTTATCTCTCTCTCATTCTTTCTTTCAGGTGGCGCATGATATGTCGAAACTATGCAGATTCATATGGAACTTCACCAACATACGTCAGGACTGGTCTGATAAAGCCAAGGCTGCTGCCTGAAGGAAAATCTTGATTTCGCAGACTAGGTTCATTCAGATCTGATCGAATCAAGAGATATATTTCAAAATTTTTTCTCTTTGATCCAAATCAGATCTAAGATATTTCAGATCAGATTATTATTATTATAATCATTAAAATAAAAAAAGATAAATTAAATTAGATTTAATTTATCTTGATGTAGGATAATCCTATTATCCGTTGATGATCCTGTAAGCATCGAAAGGTTCTGGATCTAGCCACGCAAGTGCCTAGCCTCTACCGATATCCACTCAAGCTGAATCTAGAGATTCTTTTTTTTTCTATCATATCTTCAAAAATTAGATCTGGATCTGATCTGAAGGATCTTCAAAATAACTTTCGAAGATCAATAGTTGTCCTTTGCAGCAGCACAGCCTTCTAACTTTTTGTCACCTTTCTCTCACCTAGATTGCACCAACTAAAATTCCAAACTACTTTGGGCGTGGAGAAGAGAGGGACAAGATGGACTTGGCATGGAGGAGGAGGGAGAGGCAGCCTTGGGGTGTAGGGAATTGCATTGCTTTTTGAGTTGGGCGCAGAGTCTTATTTATAGACTATGCGTGATCCAACTCCTCTTCTTTCCAACCAATCATAACTCTTTATGAAATCAGATCTAAATCTGATTGATGGAAATAGATTCCCTTGGATTCATCCTTAGATGGCACCTAAGACCAGTCAAAGTTGGTTCTTAGGAGGAGTCTAATCGAAATCCAAAAAGGAGATGGAGTTCCTATCCAATAGGGACTCCTGGGCGCCTCCAGCTTGGACGCATGCCACCCTTGACGTGCCGCGTGCGCCCTCCTCCTTTCTAGGTTCTGGCAGGGGGACAAGCTCCCACCAGCTCTTCAATAGGTGTGTGACATGTGGATAGAAGTCAAAATGTCAATGGTCAATATTTGACCAGTCAAAGGTCAACTTTTGACCAAAGTCAAAGGATAAAAAATGACAGGTGATCAAAAATGGTAGGTATTATCTTACAAAATAAGACAACCCTTTTCTGACCTAGACAGACTCCAGTCAAACCAAGTGAAGGTCTATGATCGAGCACAAACTCCTTTGGCTCAGTCAGGACAACTATTTATGACAATAAAAGAAGAACGTTAGGTTCAATCGAGTGCTAGCACGATTTTCTTAAACCTAATTGAATCTCATTTAGATCAATTGAACTGGATCAGTTCAATTGATAATCATCAGATTCAAACATTTGTTTGTGTGATCTAGTTAGATTCAGTTCTGTATGGTAATGAGATATGTCATTATCTCTATCATCGACATTATCAAAATTTCTTTCGATGGATCAGAACTCTTTTGATTCGAACAGCTAGAATGATCGATCATCTAAATCATTCTAATTGCTCCTAAAATCCATCAGTGACACCTAGCAGTATATGGTGGCAACCCATCAGAGCTGAATGCGAACCTCTTGGTGTAGCTATCTATGTGATTAAGTTCTTCTATCTTGAGCTCCGATCAGATTAGGGTTAAGGTGAACTCGTCAAACCCTAGTTTCTGTCATATAATGTAATCATTCGATTCAAGTCCGATGTGAAAATCTAAATAAAAACTTTTTCTATTATTTCACTCTGCCATGGCCATGGACTTCTGGACTTGATTCTTATGATCATCATAGGATTGCTCCTCTACCACCGAGGTAGATAGATTCCATCTTGATGCAATCCAGTTTCTACAATGAACATGCTATAGCCAACATACACCTCAGGATTTTGAATGGCTACGAGATCGAGTTATGGTGTAGTCAAACTATAACACCCTCAAGATGAACTGCCGATGCATCTCAGATCAAAAAATCAGAACACCACTGCAGCATTGAGTCAGTCATTGATGAGAAGGTAGACTTCCTAATGACTACTCGAGGTGGTCATGCTCAGTGCCCTCGTTCTCTAACGAGTATCTGTACTCATGCTTCGGTGTCTCCACACCGTAGACTCAAGACTTATCTACTAAAGAGAAGCAATTGTACATCAATCTTTCGGATCAATCACCATCCTCATGATGATCCTATGGTCGAAAGCATTTTATGAGTTAACAATGATTATTCATATCTTAAATTTTTAACTTTTAAAAATATGAATTATCATTATCATTAACTCAGGAATATATCACAGACACTAAATATACATATGTGATAGAAAATAATCCATTTTATTGATTATAGTCAAAATTATAATTTTGCCCCTAGAAGTGTATTATAAGTGTCAGCCAATTCTGGCTTCTAGGGCACATATATCTAACACTGCCATGGAGAAGAATGTCATCCTTCAATGCCTTCAGGTTACCTCCGATCAAATGAAGACAATGGAGGAGAGGGAGAAGAAGCTTGAAGAAGAGAACTCCCGTTAAAAGGTAGAATTGGAGTCGGCACGGGCCCACTTAGAAGCTTCACGTGCCAATCTAGAGTCAGCAAATAATGACTTGGACTCAGCACGTTCTGAATTGAGAGCCATACGATCTGAATTGGAGTCGGTCCATTATGACAAGGAAATGGACGAATGGATCATTGAGATTCAAGAATCTTAGATTTGGAAAAAGAGACATGAGGCTAGTTGGTTTTGAAAGGAGCGCGACAACTGAGTTGAGGAGTTGGAGGAGGAGCGGAAGAGGTGAGAGTCTTCCAAAGCTAAGGTAGCATCGGTTTGAGCAACTTTAGATTGGGTGAGGGAGCAGACATTGGAGGAATTCAGAGGGTTGGAAGACTTCAAGGTGGAACTTGTTGCAGTCAGTTGTCTTGCTTACGTAACCGGATATGAAGATGGTCTAGATGCAATCGGTCAAGTATATCCGGACCTAGATTTAAGTCGTATCCCCCTTCTCGACTTAGATGGGGAAGGAATCGATGGTGAGGATAGGTTGGCTAATGCTGGTCTGACAGTTGATACATCGACCAAAAGAATAGTTCCAACTGTAGATGCTCCCATCAACGAAGCGGCTCCGATTGCTGAACCTACTCCAGTCCTAGAAAGAATTATCATAGAACCTCCTCCAATCAAAGAAGAAATGGCGTTGGTGATAGCGGTCATCAACGCAGTAACTATAGATGATTCCAATCATTGATCAATTTTTATGTATTTTTTTCTTTTGATGTTTTGTTGTAATTAGGCTTCGGTTGATTTTTGTAGGTACTTTCATATGAATGAAATGGACAAAATTTTTTCTAAGTATTATTGTCTTTCTTCTTTCTGTGTAGAATGTTGAAACCTCTGAATGTCAAAAATGTTTCTAAGTAGTGGTGACTTCTCTTCTTTTGTAGTGTACTTACCGAGTGTCAGGTTGGATAATCGATAGATATGCCATCTGATCGAACATTAATCAATCAAAATTTAGGCACAAAACTTTTTTAATATTTGATAAATAGGGACAAGCCGAATATCCTTCGACTGACCTGAGTCAGGTCATATATTTTCATCAAGTGGGCGTAAGATTCTGCTCAAGTTTGGTTGAGTCAGCATAATATTTCGTTTAGTCATGACTAAATTAGCATATCATTGGGTCGTTTGATTATAAGTCGGCAAAAAAATCCTTCCAATTTTAAGCAGATAAATTGTAGGATCATTGTTCATCGAGCGATAATAGGTCGGCTTAGTTCGACTTCTCACTAATCCGACATAATTTGGTTGCATTGAAAAGAAATTGGATTCTGATCATTTTATTTCTTTTGAGGACTTGGACAACATTATTGATAATACGTTCTTAGATTATTTGCATTCCATGTTCGTGGGATAGTCGTTCCATCAAGAGTCTTGAGTCGGTAGACGTCCGGATGAAGGGTTTCAGTAACTCTGTAAGATCCTTCCAAATTTGTAGACAGCTTTTCTTGATCTAAGGGTTTGAAAATTTTTGCTTTTCTTAATACTAAGTCTCCAAGAAGAAATACCTTCGGTTTGAGCTTTGCGTTGTAATATCGGATGACTCTCTGTCGGTATGTAGTCATCCAAATTTGACCTTCTTGTCGAACTTCAGAGAGCAAATCTAAGTCGACTCTTCTTATTTCAGAATTGCTTGGTTCAGCATAATGCTTGACTCTCATAGATGGTAGACCAATTTCCACCAGGATCATTGCTTCTATTCCATATGCTAGATTGAATGGTGACTCTCCCATTGGAATACGAGGGGTTGTTCGATACATCCATAGGATCGAATGTAATTCTTCTATCTAAAGACTTTTTATTTCATTCAATCACATCTTAAGTCTGTGTAGAATCATCTGATTCATAACTTCTGCTTCATCATTGGATTGAGGATGGTCGATAGATATTAATTTGTGCATGATATAAAACTTTGTACAAAAATCTCTAAAATTTTGATTGTTGAACTGACAATCATTATCGGTGATGATAGTGTGCGGTAATTCGAATCGATATATAATCGACTTTTGAATGAAATCTTCCATTTTGCTTTCGATGATTTGTGCTAATGGTTTGGCTTCTATCCAATTAGTGAAGTAGTCCACCACGATCACTAAAAACTTTCTCTGACCAGATGCCAGAGGGAATGGGCCAAGGATGTCCATTCTTTATTATCCAAATGACCATAGTGCGATGATTGATGTCAGTTAGTTTGCCGATTTGTGTTGATTGTTGGCATACTTCTGACATAAATCGCACCTTCGAATAAGATCGACTGTCTTTCTTCATAGTCGGCCAATAATATTCTTGTCGATGCAAAATCTTGTAAGCTAAAAACTTGCCCCCTAAGTGATTTTCGCAAATTTCTTCATAGACTTCTCGAAGGGCATAGTCCGCATCAGTTGGCCCTAAACATTTGAGCAGTGAAAGCGAAAATGACTTCTTATAAAGACGTCTGTCCATCAGAATATATTGTGAAGTGATCCATCTGAGTCATTTTGCTCCAAAGGATCATCGGGTACAGTTTCATCGATAAGATATCGAATGATTGGATCTATCTAACTAGGCTCATTATTTATTTGTAACACTTTATCGACTTTGTCAATACTCAATTGCTCAAGATACTCGATGAATGTTCAGTCAAGTAGATCAAAAGACGTTATCGTGAATTGAGAGAAAGTGCGTTGGCTCGAGCATTTTCTGATATTAGAGTGTAAGAGATCTCAAAATGTTCGAATGTCGATATGAGATCCTTAGTTTTCTGAAGGTATTTTGCCATAATTAGATCTTGCGATTCATATTCATCTTTGACATATCCTGACTATCAATTATGAGTCGATAAATACCTTCAAGTTATTCACGTCAAGCTTTTTAGTAATTTTCAAGCCGGCTAGCAATATTTCACATTCAGCTTGATTATTGGAAGCTTTAAAGTTGAACCGAAGGACATATTCAGCAATAATCCCTTTGGAGTTGGTGAGGATGAAACTAGCTCTACTTTCTTGAGCTTTAGATGCTTCATCTACATGAAGTATTCATGTCAATTCATAGTCAACCTCAGATCCGTTCTTTATTTTTGATTTATTTCGACATCTTGTTTTGATCAGCTTCTTGTTTTGGTTTATCATCGGTTGCTGTGCACTCGACGATAAAGTTGGCTAACACCTATGCCTTTATTGATGGTTATGGGCGATATTGAATATCAAATTTACTAAGTTTGATTGTCTATTTTGCCATTCTTTCTGAAGTATTTGATCGATGTAGGATCGCCTTCAATGGCTGATTGGTTAGTACTACAATCAAATGGGCTTGAAAGTATGGTCGGAGCCATTGTGCCGAGATGATCAAGGTATAGATCAGTTTCTCGACCCTCGAATATCGAACTTTGGCATTATGAAGCACTTTGCTAGTATAGTAAATCGATCATTGAATTCGATTTTCATCTTTTTTAATAAGGACCGAACTTACCGCTTCCATCGATGTAGCAATATAGAGATACAATATTTCTCCCACTTCTGATTTTGCAAGTAATGGTGGAGACATCAAATATTTTTTCAAGGCTTTGAAGGAGTGTTGGCATTCATCCGACCATGAAAAATTCTTCGCTTGTCGTAAGACTTTGAAAAATGGTAGACATCTCTCGGTAGCTGACTTTGAGACGAATTCAAGCTGAGTGCGGCAATTCTATCATTCAACTATTGTATCTTTTTTTTTGAAAGTCGGATGCTTCATGTCGATAATGATCTTTATTTTTTCTGGATTAGCTTCAATTTCCATGTTGCGACACAAGAAACCTCCAAAATTTTTTGACAGTTATGTCGAAAGCATATATTAGTTGGATTCAGCTTCATCTGATGTCGTCGAAGTGTGTTGAAGACCTTCTCTAAATCTCAAACATGATCATTGGCCAAAGCACTTTTCACTAACATGTCGTCGACATAGACCTCTATGTTTCGTCTGATTTGATTTTTGAATACCTTGTTAACTAGTCATTGATAAGTCGCTCTGACATTTTTCAAACCGAATGATATTACTTTATAATAGTAAATGCCTTTATCGGTTATAAAGGCTGTGTGTTCTTCATCCTTTGGTGCCATTTGGATCTGATTATAACCCATGAAAGCATCCATGAAGGTCAAAAGTCAGTATCCCAATGTTGCATCAACTAACTGATCGATCTTCGGTAAGGAGAAACTATCCTTCAGACAAAGTTTTATTCACATAAGTATAGTCGATGCAGATTCATCAGTTTTTGTTAATTTTTTTTACCATCACAATATTAGCAAGCCAATCAAGATAATGAGTCTCTTTGATGAAGTCGACAGTAAGAAGTTTGTTTACCTCTACATCGATAGCTTTCTGTCTTTTCAGGGATGAATAGCCTTTTCTTCTGTCTTCATCGACTTAACTTTTGAATCAATATTCAAGTCGATGAGTTATGATTTCTGGAGGAATGCCTGGCATGTTCGGTTACTGATCAGGCAATTATATCGGCATTCGTTCTTAGTAGATCTATTATTTGATTTCATGTTCTTGATCGGAATAGTTCGGGATCCGATTGAAACTATTTTTTATTCGATCTGCTTCATGTATGAAAATTGAAAATTAGCTATTCAGCTGGATCTTCTCTTTCTTCATTTTTTCTCTTGATCCAATTTATCGATTCGTCAGAGGGTCTTTCGATTTTGTCCTCTTTGGTGGAGATTATGAAGCAGCACCGTGCCTAATTGTTGATCTTCCCCACATTTCATCGACCCCTTATCGGGTAGGAAAATCAGATCAGTAGGTGGAAAGTCGACACCATTGCTCTTAATGCATTGAGAAGCAGGATCGTTCCGAGTATGGGGTTGTAGGTCGAAGAAACTTGGACAATCATGAAAGGTAGCAAGGATGGTACTTTGTTGTGATTTCGGTTCCCTACTGTGAGGGAAGAGAATAATTTCTCCTTCCACATTAATTGCATCTCTAGTGAAACCGACTAATGGTATTGAGATTTTCTGAAGTCGATCAGTCGGTAGATACATTTGAAAGAAAATCGAGTAAAATAAAATATTTGTTGAACTTTCATTATCCATAAGGATTCTTTTTATATCATAGTTAGCTATCGTTGCCAACATAATGATAGCATTATTATGGAGAATTTAAACTTTCCATACATCATCATTCAAAAAAGAGAACATTATCTTCATGTTATTTCTTAATCGATTCTTCTTCGAAAGTTACCCTCCCATCTCTCAATCGGCCAGAAATCATATTGATGAATCCTATTGTCGGTCGATTGTCGTTTGGTCCCTCTAGTTGGTGCTATGGTTGTCGGTTGACTGGAGTCATGTTGGAGGGTCACATCGATATTTGTCGAGGTAACCTCGGTATATCAGATCTTCAATTTTGTCTGTAAGTTGGATGCATTGTTCAGTATCATGACCATGATCATGATGAAATCAATAATACTTCTTTCGATCGTGGCTCCTCGGGGGTGTAGGTGGTGTGGTGCTCCCAAGCCTTGGGAGGCCACGGACGGAGCTCGAGTGAGGGCTCCAGGAAGGTTAGGATAGATGTGATCCTAGGATTTGGATAGGAGTTGTCCTAGGATGGAGGCGGCATGTAACTCTCCACGGGCTTGAGGTTCAGGTATTGAGGGTCTCAAGGAGCTTGGTTGGTGCTTCGAAGATCAGGAATTCAAGATGGAGCAAGAAACCAAAGTCGAAGAATCAAGACTATAAAAAAAAAAATTTCTACAGGTTAGCCAGCTCAGTCTAAAACTAGGTCGGTTAAGTCTCATGGCACAGATAAAATAGAAAAGTTGAATTTTGAAACTACAGACACGGTACAAAATTAGGCTGGCTCAGTTTCAGACTGAGCCGACTCAGTGGAACTTAGCCGGCTCAGTGCTGAGATTGAGTTGGCTCAGTGCACGAGCAGAGTTACGTGAGGATCTATTTTGGACTAAGGTGAGCGAGCTCAGTGCACGGGCAGAGTTACGCGAGGGTCTATTTTGGGCTAAGGTCTGGATTGATCCTAGGGGTCTCAAGGCCTAGTTTGAGAGGTCTTAAGGGGGCTAATTCATGTATGGATTGAGATTAGATCCAGGAGATGAGAGCATGTGACACTTGGGCTCGGTGAGTGCTTTCATGTATTTAGTTAGCCTAAGGGAGTTTTTGAGTAGGGGTGTATTAGAATTCATGTGGAAACTCTAGGGTATATAAATCAGGACATTGTAACTTTTATAATAAGAAGAGAATACAATTCAGCTTTTCTCCCTAACTCTCTTCTCTCTTCTCTTTGGTTCCAACATAAAAATTCTAGATTCTCTCATCTTTCTTAGATCTTCTTTAGTTTGCTAGATTAACACCCAGGTTCACACAAGAGATTGGATCTACGGCTGTCGCTTCGAGCAGCCATAGGAACAACAATTGATATCAGAGTCAGATTGAGCATGAAGAAGAAAGAAGATCAAATTTTAGTAGAGATCAGTAGCAAGATTCAGATCTAAAGGTTTTTTTCAAGCTTCATGAGGAAGAAAGAGATCACAGAACTGCTGTCCACCATTTTTAGTCAAGATATTTTTCAGATCTATCTGTTTGTTGTTATTTGATTCGGATTGATCATGGAAAATAGCGAATTGAAGGTAGGATTAGAAAAATTTAATGAAAAAAAAAGTTTTACGATGTGGATGGTAAGGATGAAGGATCTGTTGGTTTAGATGAGGTTGGATTTGGCCTTGGAAGATAGGTCGGAGGAGATCACAGACAAGAAGTGGATATCCTTGGAGAAAAGAGCATGTGCCATGATTAGGACTTATTTGACGGATGAGATTTTGTATGGTGTATTGAAGGAGAGAACACCCAAGGGATTATGATTGAGGTTGCAGCAGTTGTACATGGGGAAGAACATGTGCAACAAGTTGATTCTGAAGAAGCAACTGTATAGCCTTCAGATACAAGAGGGCGAGGATGTTGCGGGACATATTCAGCGGTTCGATCGAATGAGCATGGACTTGCTCAATATAGGAGTGAATTTAGAAGAGGAGGATAAGAGTCTATTGTTGCTATGTTCGCTATTCGGAAGCTTCGATCCATTAGTGACAACTTTGCTGTATGGTAAGGAGACACTGGTATATGAGAAGATCATATCAGTGCTGAGGTCCAATGAGCAACAAAAATGGATGACGAAGAGGGAGGTCTTCTAGGAGAGTCTTATGGTTTCAGAGAAGCATAGGAAAGGAAAGAAGAAGGACGAACAGAGGGACCGCAAGAGGTCCAAGAGATGCTTCAACTATGGAGAAGTAGGGTACTTTAAGCGGAAGTGTCTACTTTAAAAGAAGTGCAAGAGAGGAGAATGCTCGAATTTCATCAGTATAGTCACTGAAAGTAAAGATTTGGATAAGCTCTTGGTGGTCTCGGAGGAGTCCATAGGGTGCGGTGTATCTGAGATGATTTCGGACAGGTCTGTGGAGTGCAGAGGGTTCGAAGAATCAACGATGGTGTTTGAGGTACAGCGGCAGGCCCAGCAGTGCAGCGTTGGATGGTTGACCTTAGAGGACTCAGAGATAGAGTCGGCTTCTGCGACATCAGGAGGACTTCAGTTCTAGATGAAGCATCAAGCAGAGGTGGTTTCACGAGTGGAGGAAGCTGTGACATGGATTCAGAGCAGGAGGGTGCAGAGGGAGGACCTATATCCCAACATCAGTATCGGAGCTATACAGATCTAGGTAGAGAGGATTGTGCAGGGAGATAGGCGTGGCTCTGAGGGATAGTGTCAGATGGAGCATCAGGATATGCGGCAAGTGTTGGTAAAGGAACGTTGTATGATCTCTAGGAAAGTTCAAGATAAGCGATGCAGCTATCAAGTAAAAGGATATTTACAACTCCAAAGGTGGTACAGAGAAACAAGCTAAGAACTTCAATGATGGAGCTGGTCATCCCGAAGGCCTCAAAGGAAGCTTAACCATTGAAGAAGAATGGCAGTGGTAAGATGAGCAGGAGGGGCTATCAGGACATGCAGGGATAGTAGAATCATGCAGGAGGATGTTGCTAGATGTGCCAAGACTTGAGCACACCAAGATGGAGATTGTAGATGGTGTGGTGATCCCAAGCCTTGGAAGGCCACGACGGAGTCAGGGTAAGGGGTTTGGAGAGGCGAGGATAGGTGTGGTCCTAGGACTAGGACAGGAGTTGTTCTAGGATGGAGATGGCATGTAACTCTCCACGAACTTGAGGTTCGGATATTGAGGACCTCAAGAAGCTTGGTTGGTGCTTCAGAGATCTGAGATTCAAGATGGAGCAAGAAACCAAAGTCAGAGAATCAAGACTACAGAAAGAAGATTTTCTGCATGTTAGATGACTCAGTCCAAAATTAGGTTGGCTAAGTCTCAGAGCATAGACAAAATAGAAAAATCGAGTTTCGAGATTGTAGGCACGGTACAGAACTAGGCCAGCTCAGTTTCAGACTGAGTCGACCCAGTAAAACTTAGCCGGCTCAGTGCTGAGACTAAGCTGGCTCAGTGCGCAGGCAGAGTTACGCGAGGATCTATTTTGGATTAGGATCTGGGTTGATCCTAGGGATCTTAAGACCTAGTTTAAGAGATCTTAAGGGGGCTAATTCATGTATGGGTTGGAATTAGATCCAGAGGATGAGAGCATGTGAGACTTGGGCTAGGTGAGCGCTTTCATGTATTGGGTTAGCCTAAGGGAGTTTTTGAATTAGGATTTATTAGGATTTATGTGGAAACTCTAGGATATATGAACCAAGATATTGTAACTTTTATAATAAGAAGAGAATATAATTGAGCTTTTCCTCTTAACTCTCTTCTCTCTTCTCTTTGATTTCAACACCAAAATCCTAGATTCTTTCATCTTTCTTAGATCTTCTTCAGTTTGTTGGATTAACACTCAGGTTCATGCAAGAGATCGGATCTATGACTGTGGCTCTGAGCAGCCGTAGGAACAACATGTGGCACTTTCATTGGTAAGGGGCGTTGAACATATTTTGCTCGTTCAATTTTTATTAAAATTTATGCATGAGGATCAGTCAATGGAGTATAGAAATTAAATTTCATGTCGAACATATTCGGCCTTGGACTCCATTGGGATGGCGAAGCTTTTTTATCTATTGACTGCCGACTCGATTCAGTAGGAGCTTCGCTTTTTTTTTTTGCTTCTTTTTCTGACTTTTGCCTTCTACTTGGGGCTGATCAAAAGTGGCTTCATCCATGCGGATATGCTTAAACGCGCGCTCCAAAAATTCTGTATAGATCCGAGGGTGGTTCTTATCTAGCGAGTAGGTGAACCTTGATCCCCTCAGACCTCTCTTCATGGCCGAAATAGCCATATCTTCATTGAGGTCCTTGACCTAAAGTGTGGCAGCGTTGAAATACGCCACAAAGTCTCATAGTGTCTCTCCTTCATTTTGCCTAATGGAGAAGAAACTGTCAGACATTCGCGACATCCTTTGGGTAGTGCTAAAGTGGGCTATGAACGTATCTTCTAGCTGTTCAAAGGAATGGATGCTTTTTCATTGCAGCCCATAATACCAGGCTCGAGCAGCTTTTCGAAGAGTTGCCAAAAAGCCTTTGCATAGAAGGACATTAGAAGCCCCTTGGATCATTATAAGGATTTGTAACTCTCTAGATGATCAACTAGATCCGTAGAGCCATCGTATGGCCCCACTTGCGGCATTTTGAACTAACTTAGGATCGGTTCATCCAAGATTCATCGAGAAAATGGGTGGGCTGAATGAATGCTAAGGTCGCTGGGACCCCTTGATTCTCACTTTTAGTCAGGCAAGTTGATGGTTGATCTCTTTGAACTTGCATTCATGGTCATCGAGTCACTGTAGTTGTGAGAGACTTGGGATAGAGTCTCCCAAAGAAGTTGAAGATGAAAAGTTGATGGTGGGTGCGGCCTCTTTCTCTTATGAATGCTACGTCGGAGGGAAGGGGAGGCTGATCGTTGAGAGTGGCAAGTGACATCTTGTGAGTGTCGCGATGGTGATACTTTAGAACAACGAGAATGTCGAGTCGATTATCATTCTAGTGGAGGAGATGAAGATCGTCGTGGGGAGCGACGACTGTGCCTTGATGGCATTTCTTATGCTAGTGGTTGTTCCGCCATCGATTGCTGTTATTGTTGTTGTTAGAGGCTATGCACTATCTCTATCAAAATCTTCATTTGCTGCATTAGCACAGCAAGTTGTTGGCACTACAAGAAATAGAGATTTTGTCGATGCAATATTTATCTACACAAAATTTTGCATAGATAAAAAGGATAAATAGCTGCACAAAATTGTAAACGTCAATAAAATTGGCATAATTGGATATGCTATAAATTAAATATCATAAAACATAATTAGCCACATAAAAGTAGCGTCGGCATTTAAATAATAATGTCGATAATGGGTGGTCTTAATTTTTTAATATTTGATAAATATTTACCGACAATAAATTAGCGTAGGTAATAAGATAATTATCCATGCTTAATTCTTTCATAGGTAATTAGGCTTATTGCCGATGCTTATTTAACGTCGCTAAATATTTTTTTTGATTAATTTATTTTATTTTTATAAATAATTTATCGATGCTAAGCTAACATAGGCAATAAGGCCAATTGCCTACGTTTAACTTTTACGTAGGTAATTAGCCTTATTTTCTATGCTAAACTAATATCGATAAATATTTCTTTTTTTATTAATTTTTTTTATTTTTATAAATAAGTTACCGATGATAAGTTAGCGTAGGTAATAAGTCTAATTATCCTCGCTTAATTCTTCTATAGATAATTAGGCTTATTATCGAAGCTTATTTAACATCAATAAATATTTTTTTTGATTAATTTATTTTATTTTTATAAATAATTTACTGACGCTAAGCTAACGTAGGCAATAAGGTCAATTGCCTATGTTTAAATTTTACATAGATAATTAGACTTATTTTCTACGCTAAACTAACATCGATAAATATTTTTTTTATTAATTTTTTTATTTTTATAAATAATTTATCGATGATAAGTTAGCGTAGGTAATAAGTCTAATTACCTATGCTTAATTCTTTCGTAGATAATTAGGCTTATTGTCGATGCTTATTTAACATCGATAAATATTTTTTTGATTAATTTATTTTATTTTTATAAATAATTTATCGATGCTAAGCTAATATAAGCAATAAGACCAATTATTATTAGTTTTCATAGGTAATTTTCTTATTTGTACCATTCATTATCTATGCAATTAAGAGCTTAGGCAAATATTGTATCATTTTAATAATTTTTTTTATAAATAATTTATCGATATAACTTTAGAATTTAAAATTTATCTTTATCATTCATTATTTAAATAATTATTATTAGATTATCATTACAAAAATCTACCTCGATCATGTTGCCCTAGCTATATCGATCAATATAATTTAATTTCGACGACCACGAATGATCGCATGATGATCTGATAGATAGAGATCACTGATGGATCCAAAAACTTATAAAGATGATCTCAATAATATTTATAGCATACTATCAAAATTTTATCTCAATCGGATATCATTATCATAGTTAATTTAGCACGAGATGATTTCAACATTAAATGAAAAACTAGTGATCAAAAGGCCAAATATGTTTGATTATAAGATAATTTTTTAGATTAATGATCTTTACTAATACTTTGATTGTTTATATGTTAATGATCACAAAATTCAAACTGCATATATATGAACAATCCAAAATTTTATGTCTCTTGATACTAATTCTTGAGATCGCTAGGTAAATATACTTATATTTTTATAAGATCTGCTTAACGTGGATGGTTCATATACGTGTGATTTAAATTTTATAATCACAGCTGTATAAATGATGAAAATAGTAGCAAAGATTATTTATCTAAAAAATTATCTAAATCGGATGCCGTTTGGCTTTTTGATCACTCATTTTTTATTTAATGATCGAAATCATTTCTTACTAAATTGACTATAATAATGATGTCTGATTGAAGTAAAATTTTGATAGTATGTTATAAATATCATCAAAATTATTATTATAAATTTTTAGATCTATTGGTGATCTTTATTTATCAGATCATCATACGGTCATTCCTGACCGTCGAGATGAATTTTATTGATCGACATAGCTAAGGCAACCTGATCGAGATAGAGTTTTGTAATGATAATCTAATAATAATTATTTAGATAATGAATGATGAAGATGGACTTTAAATTCAATAATTATAACCATAAATTATTTATAAAAATATAAAAGCTAATTTAAAAATCAATGAAAGGTAATTAAGTTATTATCGGCGTAAAATAATCATCAAAAAATGAACTTTTAGCGACATAAGAAAACATCGGCAAATAGAATAATTACCTATGTTAAAGATTAACATAAGAAATTTACTTATTTCTGATGTTTAGTTTTCATCAAAAATTATTTTTTAAATTTTTTTATTTTTAAATTTTAATTATATATTTTATGAACCTAATTTTAATTTTAAATAAACTTTTTGCGATGTTTACTTATCATCGATAAATGATTATATTGTGATCAAAATATTATGTTGGTAATATTTTTTATTAAATATTTTAATTTTTATTAAAAATGTTTCGACGTTTCGCTGACATCGGTAATAATTTTATTACCTACGTTTTCTCAAACGTAGCTAAGTCCAGATTTGCCGACATAACTTTATGTCGATAAAATGTTAATTTTTTGTTAAATATTTTTTGATATTCTTTATTCATCAATAATTAGTATTACTGATGCAAATTTGTGTCGATAATTTTTTTAAAAATTTACCATCCCGCCCTCCGTGCGTTTCGTCTCCCACCCCCGTCCTCCTGTTTCTCCCGTCCGAATCCTCTCCATCAGCTACCTTCTTTTTCTTTCTTCTCTCTTTCAATCTCTCTCACCATCGATGATCTCCGCCTCCACCTCCATCGCTGTCGTCGCTGTCTCTGCCGTCGCCATCTCTGCCACCGCCCCAGAAAAGGAAAAACCTTTTATTTTGCTTTTTCATCCTCGGGGAAGGGAGGGGGTGGGGTTGGTTGCCCGAGAATGGAGGTAGGAGAGGAGGAGCGGGGTGGGGCGGAGGGGAGCTGTGGGCCGGGGGTGGGGCCGAGGTGTGGAGGTGGAGGTGTGCTGGGGTAGCCCAAGCGACGGCCGTTGGGGTGCGGTGTGAGGGAGGGAGGGGGTTTTGCAAGGGGAGGGTATCGGGGGAGACGCGCAAGGGGGGGAGGGTGCCGGGGAGATGCATGAGGGGGGAGGGTGCCGAGGGAGCCCAGGCGGCGGCTGCGGGGATGCGATTTTTTGGAGGGAGGGGGGTTTTGCGAGGGGGAGGGTGTTGGGGGAGCTGCGGGGGGGGGGGGGTGCTGGGGTTTGCGAGGGAGGAGGGGGTTTTGTGAGGGAGGGGGTGGAGGGAGGTTTGCAGGGAGGGAGAGGAGGAGGGGGGCTTCATGAGGGAGAGGGCGGTTGGGGTTTTGCGGGGTAGGGAAGGAGGATCGAGGGAGGGTGGGGGGGTGGTTTCGCGAGGGAGGAAGGGCGGAGGGGGGATTCACGAGGGATCAGGGTAGGACGGAAGAGTGGGAAGATGGTGGGGGGAAGGGGGTGTTGTTTTGGACTGTAATCGAATTCAGGCCTGGGCTGGGATCAGGTTGGGCCAAAAATAGGCTCAAGCCTGGCTCAAAAATAATATGGCTCTATTTTTTTAGCCTAAGCTTGGTTTAAATAGTCTCAAACCGAGCCCGAAGTCCAATCTAAAGCCGGCCTGGCCTGATGAGCCTCGGGCCAGCCTGAGCCCACTTCTAGCCATATTTTAGAGAAAACTCTATAGAAATATAGAGTTATCTCTTTTTGATAAATTAGGATACCATTTCTAAATGTATGTTCAAAGATGGATCCAAAATTGCATGCATTGAGCCATAGATTTCCATTCAAGAGTCGATCTCGATCAAGATCGACTCTTGGATGCCCCAATTTAGAATATTTTAGAAAAACTTTAATCTTATTATTGTTATTAATCGATATTTTATTTTATTATGTGATGTTCAGTAGTTATCTCTCATATATTTTTTGGGTATATATTGGATAGGGTGCATAGGCACCGTATTCACATCGTATACTTGGAGAACCATAAGAAGATTCTGTCGAAATTTCCATAATAATGAAATAAAATATCGACTAATAATAATAATAAGATTATTCTTTTCAAAAAAGGATAGAGCCATATCTATTAGAAATGGATAGGATTATGCATTCTTAAAACCTTACTAATAACATGTACTTTAATGGTGAATATTTTTCGTGGATAGATAAAAAATATCGATAAGAGTTGGATGAATGCTCGCTCTATCATCTTATCGGAATACCAACAAGATATTAGGAATTTTATAAGATTTGCACGTTCAAGAGTCGATGATCTCAATAGAATCAAATATCCTTATCAGAGATGTCACAACAATTACTTCCAGCCTACAGATACAGCATTGGAGCACTTATTGAATTGGGGTATGGATAGAAAATATACTATTTGAGATTTGCATGAAAAAGTAGACCTACTAACATAAGAGACCAACATATGGGTCAACAGACAGAATCAATTGGCATCAATGAGATGTTAGATGATTTATATGAGGGGGCATATTTTGACAACTCTTCAAAGAGTACGAATAATGCAAATGATGGACATTTTGAAAAACTCATGAGAGACGCCAAGGAGCCATTGTATCCAAATTATAAGAAGTTCTTGATGCTTGAGTACTTGATAAAACTGCTCCACGGTAAAACCATGTTTGGTTGGAGTCAAAAGTTATTTAACTTTATATTGAACTTAATCAAGGAGGCATTACCTGATTGTGAAAAACTTCCAAAATCGTATTCAGAGGCAAAAAAGTATATGCGTGAACTTGGACTGGATTATACACCAATACATATATATAAGAATCACTATTACAAAAATGGCCTATGGCAGCGCTTACTATGACAGCGATTTTCGAAACCGCTATCATAGCACCTACGGTAGCGATTTTCGTTAACCGCTGCTATAGGTCGGATCTATAGCAGCAGTTTTTGTAACCGCTATTATAGGTCCGACATATAGCAGCGGTTAACGAAAATTGCTGTCAGAGATCGGACCTATAGCAGCGGTTATAAAAAATCACTATCATAAGTCGATCTATAGCAGCGATTCATTATAACCACTGTCATAAATTAGATCTATAGCAGCGGTTAGTAGGAACCGCTGCCATAATCTAATTTATGATAATGATTAATTATAACCGCTATAATATTTTTTTTAAATATTATATAATTTTAAAATTTAATATTCATTTTTATCGTTCATTATCTAAATAATTATCATTAGAGTGTCATCATAAAAGATCGCCTCGATTCGATGGCCCTAGCTTAATCGATCAGAAAAATTTGATTTCGACGACCATAAATGATGATGCGATGATCTGATAGATGGAGACCTTCGATGGATCCAAAAATCTACAATGATGATCTCGATGATGTTTGTAACATACTATCAAAGTTTTACTTTAATCGAATATCGTTATCTTGATCAATTTAGTATAGATTAGTTTCAACCGTTAAATGATAAATGATTGATCAAAGGACCAAATGGTATCTGATTATGAGATAATTTTTTTTATAAATGATCTTGACTACTACTTTAATCATTTTTTATGATAGTGATTATAAAATTCAACTCATGAGATGAACAATGATTTAAAACAATACGTTTTTTGATAATCATTCTAAAACTTCACTTGTTATTATGCTCGTGCTTTTGCAATATCTGCTTAACATGAATAGTTTATACGAAAATGATTTAAATTTTACTATCATCACCATATAAAATATTTAAAATTATAACAAAGATCATTTAACTAAAATATTATCTCATAATCGGATGTCGTTTAATCCTTTGATTGCTTGTTTCTAATTTAATGGCCGAAAATATTCCATACTAAATTGACCATGATAACGATATCTGATTGAAGTAAAACTTTGATAGTATGCTACAAACATCATCAAGATCATCATTGCAGATTTTTGGATCCATCAAAGATCTTCATCTATTAGATCATCGTATCATCATTCGTGATCATCGAAATCAAATTTTTTTGATCGATGAAGCTAGGGCCATCGGATCGAGATGACCTTTTATGACGATACTCTAATGATAATTATTTAAATAATGAATTATGAAGATGGACATTAAATTTTAAAATTATATAATATTTAAAAAAATAAAAAAAATTATTTACGATCTTTGATAGTGGTTATCAAAAATCGTCGATATAGATCTACGGCAGTGGTTATAGAACCGCTGCCGTAGATCTATGACAACAGTTTTGGATAACCGCTGTTATAAATCTATGACATCGATATGATAAATATTGCTGTAGATCTATGACAGCGGTTCGATAATCGCTGCCATAGGTTAGATTAAAAATCTTCAAAATTTTTTTTCCTTCCGTGCGCGCTCAATCTCTCTCGCTCTCTCTCTCCCTTCTCTTCATCATCGGTGAAGCTCCTCCCCTCCGACCAGCATCGCCCTCCTCCCACCCCGATCGCATCGCCCCTCCTTCTCCTCGATCGACGCCGCCCCTCCTTCCCCCTCCCTCTCGACCGCCTCCCGCCACCCACACCCCTACCCGGCCCCACCCTCCATCTGACCCTCCCTCGATCCCAGCGAAACATCCCCTCCGGCGAACCCCCATCGACCCTTCCTCAGCACCCCATGAAATCCCCCTCCGACGAACCCCCTTCCACCTCGCTCGACCCCGCGAACCCCCCCCCCCGCCCTCTATCCGACCCTCCCTCGGTCCCAGCGAACCCCCCTTCGGTGAACCCCATCCGACCTCCTTGGCTCTCGCGAAACCCACCCCCTACCACCACCACCATTCTAACCGTCCCCCAGCCGAGTGCGAAGCCTCCTTTTGGCCTCCTCGTCACTGTGCCCCTCCCCTGGTCCATCCCCAGCCACCCTGCTCTCTCTCTTTTTCTCTTTTTTTCTCTTCTCTAACTTACTATCTTGCTTTTATTTCGCAGGTTATCTTTAGTGCCGTCATCTTCCTCTAGCGTCGTCGCCGACGATCCTCGGAGCTTTTGATGCGACCCACTTTCTATAGCCGTAGGTATATTTTTTTTAATTTTATAGTATTATTTATTAATCATGTATATTTATAATAATTTATAAAATATTTATAATAAATATTATAAATATTATAATTATCTGCATGCCATAGTTTTTGGGCCATGCTGTAGCGGTAGCCTTAGGCCGTGCCATGTCGACGGCCGTGGACTAGATCTATCAATGGATTGGGTTCAGATGGAAACCTAGATATTCAGATCCAGATTCAATTTTAATTACTGGTATCAGATCCAAATTCGAATATTCGATGGATCTATACTTGAGAGAGGAAGAGAGGGATCTCCGACCTTGCCACCATCATTGGGAGGGAGGGGGTCCAGCCTTGCCACCATCATTGGGAGGGAGGAGGTCCGACCTCACCGACGAGGGAGATCAAGAGAGGGAGAGTGGGAGATCGAGAGAGCGAGAGAGAGAGGAAGGGGGTTCAGCCTCACCAGCATCACTGGGAGGGATGGGGTTTGGCCTTGTCGGCGAGGGAGATTGAGAGAGTGAGAGAGGGAGGGATGGGGTCCGACCTTGCCGACGAGGGAGATTGAGAGAGGGAGAGAGGAAGATCGAAAGATGAAAAAGCTGGGAGGAAGGGGTTTGGCCTTGCCGCCGTCGTTGGTGAGAGAGATCGAGAAAGGGAGTGATCGAGGGGATGGCACACAGTCGAGCCGGCTTGGACCATGATCTGGGGGAGGACCCTAGCCGGATGTCTCAAGCACAGAGCCGGTTGTCTCAGGCACGGAGCTAGCTCAGCTTCCAAGTCAATAGAATTTGATATGTCTTGATATTATATTGATTAATATTCATTAATATTGTAGATCATGATGGCACCGAAATGCCATCTAGCTTTCACCCCTGTCTCTCGGTGGATTACGCGTAGTTCAACATCCGAGAAGTAGTTGGAGCATACTCCATCCACCTTGGCATCGCTGCTCAAAGACCTCCACCATCAGCATCTACTCCACCAACAGCTGAGCCTCTATCATCGCAGGCATCTGAGTGTACGTTTTTATTATATTAGTATAACTTTATTTTTTATATAGTATTTATATAATTATATATTTGCATAACATATTTGCATTATAGGTGCATCATCCAGTCGGATATTTCACGATCCCATACGTATGGCACACATGTGAAACCGTCAGCATCAGATGATGGTGTAGTATGATGCAGAGGGGACGTCGGTAGGGGAGACCGCGTGGGAGATGCATTCCTTTTTTGGAGTGCTTGTGAGGTGGTCGGATATCATTTTCGTAGAGCCCAAAGACTAACGTTTGATGGATGCTACCATCAGGGATCGAATATGAGAGGAGATATGGGTAAGTACGTGCATCTTAATTATATTTATGCATTTTATATGTTCACACCATATATGTTTGATTAGAATAATTTTGTAACTGATTTTTGATAAATTTGTACAGAGGAGATACGACTTCCCCAATCATGAGAGGGCTCGAGATGCTCGACTGAAGAAGATCGAAGAGTTATACTGGGGTTATAAGATCAAGCTCCATAGAGGATGGCTCGAGCACCGATGAAACACTCTGGAGGAGCTTGTTTCCTGGATACAGAACTATCCTCTGAGTTAGTGGGAGAGGATGGTTAGACATTGAAGGAGCCAGGAGTTCGAGGTAAAATTTTTAACTTTTAAATTTTTTAATATATTTAAAATTTTATTTAAATATTTTTTAAATATTTATTATTTATTTAAATACTTGTTAGACTATCTTCCATCAGAATCGGAAGAATCGTGCAGCCCAAGAGTATACGCACACTCTAGGCCACGAGTCTATGGCCAGTCATGTGCACAGAGAGGTAATTAATTCTAAATCTTACTAGATAAATTAAATTTATATTTTTTATCATCTTTTCGATAAATTTTTTTTTGTTATAGCTAATGAGAGATGGAGTGATGCCTAGTCGTAGCGAGATCTTTCGATCCAGCCGCACGGATAAGACAAACAGACCGATGAATGCCACAATCGGATATTTTTTATAAGTATTAAATATATTAGTATATATGATTAATATTATAGTATTTTTTATAAAATTTTATTTTAATTTATAATTATAGGATCAGTTAGATGCGCTCGCGAGCGAGGGTTTGGATACCTCTGGGCCCCATGACGATCTGTCTCAAGTCTTGGGACCGAGCACTCTGGAAGGATCCGATGTAGGCCCGGACACATGCCAACGAGCTACTGGTCTGAGGCAAGCATCTCCTCACAGACTTTCGATGTCGTCAGTCAGAAGGAGCTTGAAGAGGCATTGGCACGGGCAGATCATGTTGCGACGCAGGTAGATCAGGCTAAGGAGCGTGCATCTCATTTGGAGGGTATCGTAAGAGACATGATATCGATGCTCAGCATGCATTTTGGAGTCATAAGCTTCGAGGATATGTTGGCCCGTATTTCAGCTCCAACTCTGGCTCCGACTCCAACTCCAGCTTTGGCTCTGGCTCTAACTCCAGCTCCAACTTCGGCTCCTGGTGACGACGATGATGTAGATTTAGGAGACTTTTAATGTATTTTACTTTTTTTAAAATATATTATAATAATTTTTATATTTATTATATTTTCTTGTGTTATATATCTATATTTATCAAGTAAAATATATAAAAAAATAAAAATTTAATTTTTTTAATTATTCAAGATCTATGGCAGCGATTTTATAATCGCTGCCATATTCGTACCAACTGCTGTCATAGATCTGATGCCAATCGCTACACTAGATCTATGGCAGCGATTAAGAAATCGCTACTATAGATTACATATGATAGTGGTTATGTAACCACTGCTATAGATATCCTATGGCAGTGATTTATAAATCATTATGATAGATCGATCTATTGCAGCGATTTATAAACCGCTATAATAGGTCATCTATGGCAGTGGTTCTAACAACCGCTATCATCGAACTACGGCAACAGCCGCAGTAGCAGCAGTTAGAAAACCACTGCCATAGCCTATGGTAGAAATTTTTTGGACTATGACAGTGGTTATAAATCACTGCCGTAGCCCTTTTTTGTAATAGTGAATGATTGTGCATTATTTTACAAAGAGCATCAATACATGGATTGTTGCCCAGAATGTGGTGAGTCAAGGTATGCTGAAGATTTTGAAAGAGGTAAAAAGCGGCCTCACAAGTTTTTGAGATACTTTTCATTAACACCAAGACTTTAGAGATTTTATCAGTCATCGAAGACCACTGAGGTGATGAGATGGCATCATGAGATGCGAATTTCTAAGGATAACATCATTAGTCATCCAGCAGACTCTATAATTTGGAGAAAATTTGATAAACAATATCCTCAATTTGCTAGTGACCCACGCAATATTCGTCTTGGCCTAGCATCTGATGGTTTCAATCCATTCGAAACCATGAGAAATGCTTACAGTATGTGGCCGATTATGCTAATGTCGTATAATGTTGTACCATGAAAATATATGAAAGAGCCATTTTTAATTTTATCATTGCTTATTCCTGGACCTAGAGCTCCTGGTAATGAGATAGATGTTTATCTACGATCCTTAATCGATGAATTGAGAGAACTTTGGGAGATTGGTGTTGAAACATACGATTTAGTTAGTAAAAAAAACTTTCGATTGCATGCGATGATAATGTAGATAATTAATGATTTTTCAACATATGGCAATCTATCTGGATAGAGCACAAAAGGATATTTGGCATGTCCACTTTGCAATGGTGATAGCTACTCTGTTGGACTGAAGCATAGAAGAAAAATTATCTATATGGGTCATCATAGGTTTTACCATCTAATCATTCTTAGAGAACCCATCAGAATTGATACTTTAATAAAAAATCAGAGATGTGTGGGCCACCTTGTATGATGAGTGGAGATGACATATTGGTACAACTAGAGGCCATTGGCAGTGTTAAATTTAATAAAATTTTTGAAAGTCACAAGCGAAAGCGTAATGAATCAGAATTGAATTGAACGAAGTAGAGCATATTTTTTGAATTACCTTATTAACAATATGTCCTACATCATTATAATTTGGATATCATGCACATTAAGAAGAATATTTATGATAATGTTATCGGGATACTTCTTAACATCAAAAAAAAATAAAAGATAATCTGAATTCTCGACTAGACCTGAAAAGAATGGGAATATGGCATGAGTTGCACTTGGTGCCCCATGATGGTGAAAAATTCTTAATGCCAACTGCAAGTTATACATTGCATGACGATGAGAAAAGAAATTTCTATGAGTGGTTAAAAATCATAAAATTTTTTGATGGCTTTGCCTATAATATTTCAAGCCGTGTAAACTTGAAAGACGACAGTATCTCGAGTATGAAGAGTCGTGACTCTCATGTACCATTGCAGCATCTTATACCTGTTGCGATGCATGGCTTCTCCACCGTAGAGGTACAGAATGTACTTATTGAATTGGATATTTTCTTTCGAAAATTATGTTGTCGGAAATTTTAAGTTGATATACTTGAGAAGCTTCAATCAGATATTGTCCTATTGCTGTGTAAGCTGGAAAAAATTTTTCCATCATTATTTTTCAATATTATGGTACACTTGGTTGTTCACCTTCTAAGGGAGGCTTTGCTTGCCGGGCCAGCTCAATATCGATGGATCTATCCTATTGAACGGTAATAATATTATAAAAAATTTAATTTTTTTATTTAATTTATAATCATAATAAAAAAATAATTATATATTTTTTATCATTTTGTATGTGCAGGTTCTTATATAAATTGAAACAATATATGCAAAATAAAGCACGTCCAGAAGGATCAATTATGGAAATATATATCTCCACATAGTGTCTTACATTCTGCTCGATGTACCTCGATGATGTGGAAACATGATTCAATCATAAAGAGTGCAATGCAAATAAGGAGTGGGCCGACATTGAATCAACATTATCTATTTTCAAGATTAATGTTCATCCCATTAGTGGAAGAAAGTACAAACATATGGACATAGAAGAATGCAAGCTAGCGCATTTCTATGTACTAAATAATTACAAAAAAATCTATCATTTTATGGAGTAAGTATCTTTATATAATCAATATTATATATTTTTTATGAGGTAAATTAAATAATAAGCATGTATTTATTGTAGAGAGCATAGAGATGTATTATTGCAACAAAATAATAGAGATATCGAAGGACGACATCAAAGAAAGTTCGCAGCTTGGTTCAGACAACGTGTAAGCACAATAACAGTTTTACTCAACTTTTTATTACATGTAATGTGTACATAGTCTAATTTATATTAACTTATATGTATGTTGTTGTAGATGATGTTAATGTATCATAATAAAGAAGATGATGCAACCGAAGAATTATATGATTTGACATGCCATCTCGATCCTAGGATTTCATGTTATAGCTCATGTATTGTTGATGGTATGAGATTTCATACAAGGAAGCTTGATATGCAGCGGCAGACAAAATAGTGAAATTTTGATATTGGAAATCGATGGAGATAATGAGATTGAATATTATGATATCCTTTCTGACATTATATAGTTAAGATATGGATCAAAATGATTTATTTACCTATTTAAATGCCAATGGTGGGATATCAGCAATAATAGGATGGGTATTCATAAAGATGCATACTTCACAAGCGTCAACTTTGCGAGAACATGGTATCAATCGAATCCTTTCATACTCGCTAATCAGGTAAAATAGGTATTATACCTAAAAGATATGAGATATAAGGGTGAATGGCATATTGTACAAAAGATTGCACCAAGGGGTGTTTATGACATAGATATTCATTTTGAAATAGAAATAGATGAGGATTTTTTTGAGGAGGAATAGAATACAGCTAACTTGGGATAGTATAGTATCGACATTAGAAGCACATCTCCTCTGACTAGGGATAACGTGCAACCTAATAATATTGATATTAGCAAATTAAATCTGAACGTGTCGGAGGACCATGATGACAGTGATGACAACTTCATAAATGATGAAGAGGAAGATTATACATTGATGGATTATGATGATGAAGATGTCGATAATCCTCCTAATGAAGATACAAACATTAATTGATAATATATAATTTTTCAAGAAACTCATATCTTAAATTTCATATATCATTTAGTATTGATATAATTTTTATCAAATATTATATTATCTCTAATATATTGTTTGATATAGATATGGCACTAGGAGGACAACCCTGAAGGCTTGCACGAGGAGATGTCAGTGCATCGGCTTCTCCTGATGACCAGACGGTCACACTAGCTAGTCCAGATTGATTTTACATATTATAATTTTTCATATCTAATTAATTTTAATTTTTTATCATTTATAAATAATTAATTTTAAGTTATGCCACTAGGAGAATGATCTGATGGAGGTACCGACATGGAGATGTCGGTACCTCTTCATCATCTCAGCCCCACACTACTGGTGAGGCAGACACATCATCTCCTGTCATAGATTATTTTTTGTATTATATTTACTTTAAGTTTTTATCATATATAAATAACTGATTTTAAGCTTTATATTTTGTTGCAGCCACTGATACTGTGATTAGATAGACACGTGAAGCCGCCAAAAATGAGAAGCTGGAGGAATGGAGGAGGGCACATCCCGAGGAGAGGATGAGGATTATCATCCCACTGGGATATGTCATGCTAGTAGAGCACCATGTCAGGGATCCATACATATGCGAGGTAGGTATTATTATCCGTTCGTATGCTCTCCTGATGCTGATTGATTGGCATAGAGTTACGAGACCACAGCAATAGATCCTTCTCGACCATTTGCAGATAACTAAATATAATTTTTGATAATTATGATATTTTTATTTTTTTGATAAATCTCATATATTGTATATTATTTTTGCAGCATGATTTTGATATTCAGAAGATTGATACCCCTCATATGCGGGAGGCCATCCTTCAGCATATGGGGTGATTGCTCAGAGGATTCAAATATGAGCTCCATACCCATTGGAAGGAGGTCTTCTAGGCACGTGGGGTGGCGACGACACATGAGACACCGCACAGTAGTGTATCACGCCCCAACTGGAATCTCCTCTGCATCAGATATGAGGATCCTATATATCGAGTATAATTATTATGTATAATAAAAATATGATTATTGAATTGATATGTTATTGTAATATGTTCACTAATATCTTTATTGCATTTGTTTATTAGGCCTACTATAATAAGGCCTCACAAAGCAGGTTGAGGCTCACGGTGATGCATTGCGGTGGATGAAAATCATTTGCACAGTATCAGTATGAGCTGGTAAGTATACATACATACATCTTTAATAATTTGTTAGAGTATATTTGTGTCAATATACTTACATTCATAAATTTTAAAGGGATATCGAGATAGGACAGCAGTCCGGATGGATTGACGTCTACCAGAGGACCAATCATCGAACGATGGGTGAGTGGCTTTCTGAGACTAGGGAGAGACATGTGAGTATTAAGTGATTAAGTTCTATTTCAATTTGATTATAAAGTTTAGACTTTTGATTATATTTACTTTTTTCTTTAATTAGGACCGTATAATGGAGATACGATCCCAAACCCCAGTTAAGGGCTCTACCTCACCCACAGATGATGATATCTATGATAAGGTGCTCGATAGGAGACCTAGCTATGTTACGGGATTGGGATATGGAGTTATGGCCTCTAGCTTCTCTCGAGCATCACATGTTTCTTGTGATGCTCGTCTGCATGAGGCGGAGAGGAGACATGCTGAGATCGAGAGGAGACATCAAAAAGAGATAGTAGACCTATGGTGGGCTAATGTCGAGTTTTCATCCCAGCTTTAGGCATTTGGAACGAAGCTCGATGAGTTATGTCACCATATGCCTCTTCTACCGACTTTCAATATTCCTGCTGATGCTTACGATCAGAACTCCATCGATGATGATGACGATACCTTCCCCACCGATATTATTTTATATTCTTTTTAATTAATATATTTTAGCATTTATATTAAATAATTAGTTTGCTAACTTAATTTTTTAATTTAATGTACATTTATAATATGTTGCCGTCGATATGGAGTTTTATTTTATTTTGTTGTATTTTTTTTAAAGGACATGTAGTATGTATGACATTTTGTATACGTACATGGATGTTATATGGATATTTTAAAGTAAATGAATTTGATTTTGGGATGCATTTATTTGTTATGTAGTTGTTATATCTTATGTTATCTATTATGTGGATGTCTGCAAGTTTTAAAAATTCATATAAATAAAATTATTTTTTAAAAAAAATATTTATCGACGTAAAAAAATGTAGGTAAAGATAAATAGCGACAATACTTAGCGTTGGTAAATGAGAATAACCATCATCAATTACCATACCAGTGTACCACTTTTAGCCATGCTTAATAATTATCGATATAATTAAGCATCGCTAAATATCAAATTAACGTAGCAAAATTCAATATAAACAGTCATCAAAAAGCATCTCAGCATGCCACCTTTGGACATGCTTTACCATTATCAATATAAATTTACGTCATCAAATATTTTTCGACGTAACATAAGCATGGGTAAAAATATTTTTACTAATGTAAGTTTCTATCGGTAAAAATATTTTTGCCGACATTTATTTTACATGGGTAAAATATTAACGATGATAAATTAACATCGATAAATATTTTTTTTTGATGATTATTTTGCATAGGTAATTAATTACCGACGTTTAATTAAACATCGGTGAATCATATTTTTGCCGACGTAAATTTCTTAAATATCGGCAAATGGAATCAACGATGGCATTTTTGCCGACATTTTTTTTTTGATGCATTTTACGTCGATAGATGTATTTAGCGATGCTTTTGCAAGATTTAGCTATATTTTGTTTACGTAGCTAATTATCTTTTTTCTTGTAGTGTGAATTGAAGGAAAATCCTAATTTTTCGGACCAGATTC